>JARFXV010000682.1:0-85000 GCA_031761425.1 Cosmopolites sordidus
GCTCTTTACAACAATGTCAAATTCAAGTACTGTTAAATTCAGTTAAAAAAAATCATGTTAACCTTGGATTTCAAATATGCATCAAGAAAAAAAAAATGAAAATATACCCAAAAACTGGCAAATATTTCCTAATGTTTGTGTACAAAATTTCATTAAGAAATCTCAAAGCGTTCTCGAGATATTTGACCATTTCCATAATAGCGACACTACATAAACTCATTTAGCTCCTGCAGATATACGCGAACTGCAGGTACGCGTTTAATGTTTGCTAACATACACCAATAATTTTAAGTAACCCTACAAATGGTTTTCCAAAGGAGTTCAATAACAATTTCTTGGATGCCAACAAACTGTTACGTTTTTGAGGTTTGAAGTCACCGACACAATGATTATATGAAAAGACCTTGTTGAAAGCATAGGCTATAAATGAACCGAATTTGATTTTTAGTCAACACACTAGTCGAAGTCTAGTCGAACAATACTGCCCCACTATTCACTGTGCTGCTTCCAATCCACTTTTTGGAAAAAAACCTTTTTGGAAAAAACCTCCACTAATACTATCATTTTATAAAACACACTTTTTGCGGGTGCAAAATGTTTTCGGACGTGACCTCTAGATAGATATCATATAAACCACAACTTTTTTCTTATTCACAAAACCATGCATTCAAATTGTGCTTCATTTAATAGGATATATTATTACTAATATTTGGGTCAATTTATTGTCAACATCCCGTTAGCAAACTCATGACGTCTGAGATAGTCAAGTGTTGCAAATCTTTAACCAAAATAATTTTATAAGAGTGTAAACTCAAGCCATATGATAAAATAGGGCAACTTTTTACTGTCGAAAAACTTACATATTACAAACAACACAAAATAGTGGCTCTTCCAGCAACAATATTCTCATTTTTGGTTTTTCAATACCTTGGAGATTTAGTATTGCGAATATCTTTCTCAAATTTTCAACATATTCTTCTGGTTAACATTAAACACATAAAGTGTTTCTGGGTTTAATTTTTCCCTCATTAACGTTTCTTACAGTTATTAAAAGTTGCTGGAACGTGTAGTTCTCTACGATGAATTTTTAGAGTGAACCAAACATGAGGGGCAACTTGTAATATTTTAAATGTGACAGTCAAGACTGTTTAACACGTATGCTGTTTATTGGGAAACTCTTAATTATAGGCGTGAATGGAAGAAAAGCATGCCCAGTCGTTTCAATTATGCTGCTTTCTAGTTTGGTTTCTTTTCGTATGAGACACTACATTATGTCATTTGTTGTAGTAAAAGAAGGACTTGCAATATATTAAATTTTGGAACAGATAAAACAAACGTAAATTAAGTATTAGAAAAAATAAGTATAAATATATATCACAAAGTACCCATAAGGTCAAAATGTCATAAAACAACACACTTATACCGCGCATACATACATAGTTCCAACCAGAGACGATTATTCATTCACGTCGAGATCGTCGAGCCATTTCAGTGCAGTCGGCGTGGCCTCATTGAGTTCACGTAGGCCACATGGGAGACTTCTCCAAGGGCAGAAGTTCACCAGATGGTTCATTGTTTGATATCGGTCGCCGCAGTCACATTCAGGGGAAGTCGCCATTTTCCATTTGTGCAACATGTCATTGCATCTGCCATGTCCGGTTCTAAACCTGTTTAATCAACTTCAGATGCTTCTCGACAGGCTTAAATCCAGCATTTCGATAAAGCAATCTCGAAATCGCTGCCCCTCCCTAGCAGCTTTCCAGAATCCATTTTGCCTTTCCTCGACATTACGATTATTTTAAGTTTTATCGACAATTTATCCTAACATATGCTCGTACCATTCTATGACCACTTCCAACATTAAAATTGTTAAGGACTGTACAATTACAGAATACTGTTTTATCGTTCGACATGATGTAATCAATTTCACTTATGAGTCAAGAGGGACTCGTGTCCATTTTCTGACAATTATTTTTTTATAAGTTGAATTTATGATATAACGTTCCTGTCCTTCAGCAAACTTAACCAATCTGTCCCCCCTATTATCTCACACACCCATTCCATATGGACGAGTTGCACTGTTACCAGTTTTAGCTTTTAAAATTCTAGTATTAAAGTGGCTCATCAGAATTGTGTATCTACATTTCTCCTGGTCTAGAAGCGAACCAACCCCACAACCAATCACCATAAAACCTCAATTTCTTCGTTCCCTGTGGGTTATAGTTGGTGCAGAAGCTTGGGCGATTTGAAGCTTAAACTTTGTTTTCAATCAGCATATAAACATATTTTTTATGACGCATTAGGCTAGTCAGATATATATATATATATATATATATATATATATATATATATATATATATATATATATATATATATATATATATATACATATATTTATATATATATATTTATATATATATATATATATATATATATATATATATATATATATATATATATATTTATATATATATATATATATATATATATATATATATATATATATATATATATATATATATATAAATATATATATATATATATATATATATATATATATATATATATATATATATATATATATATAAATATATATATATATAAATATATGTATATATATATATATATATATATATATATATATATATATATATATATATATATATATATATATATATATATATATATATATATATATATATCTGACTAGCCTAATGCGTCATGAAAAATATGTTTATATGCTGATTGAAAACAAAGTTTAAGCTTCAAATCGCCCAAGCTTCTGCACCAACTATAACCCACAGGGAACGAAGAAATTGAGGTTTTATGGTGATTGGTTGTGGGGTTGGTTCGCTTCTAGACCAGGAGAAATGTAGATACACAATTCTGATGAGCCACTTTAATACTAGAATTTTAAAGCTAAAACTGGTAACAGTGCAACTCGTCCATATGGAATGGGTGTGTGAGATAATAGGGGGGACAGATTGGTTAAGTTTGCTGAAGGACAGGAACGTTATATCATAAATTCAACTTATAAAAAAATAATTGTCAGAAAATGGACACGAGTCCCTCTTGACTCATAAGTGAAATTGATTACATCATGTCGAACGATAAAACAGTATTCTGTAATTGTACAGTCCTTAACAATTTTAATGTTGGAAGTGGTCATAGAACGGTACGAGCATATGTTAGGATAAATTGTCGATAAAACTTAAAATAATCGTAATGTCGAGGAAAGGCAAAATGGATTCTGGAAAGCTGCTAGGGAGGGGCAGCGATTTCGAGATTGCTTTATCGAAATGCTGGATTTAAGCCTGTCGAGAAGCATCTGAAGTTGATTAAACAGGTTTAGAACCGGACATGGCAGATGCAATGACATGTTGCACAAATGGAAAATGGCGACTTCCCCTGAATGTGACTGCGGCGACCGATATCAAACAATGAACCATCTGGTGAACTTCTGCCCTTGGAGAAGTCTCCCATGTGGCCTACGTGAACTCAATGAGGCCACGCCGACTGCACTGAAATGGCTCGACGATCTCGACGTGAATGAATAATCGTCTCTGGTTGGAACTATGTATGTACGCGCGGTATAAGTGTGTTGTTTTATGACATTTTGACCTTATGGGTACTTTGTGATATATATTTATATTTATACTCATTTTTTCTAATACTTAATTTACGTTTGTTTTATCTGTTCCAAAATTTAATATATTGCAAGTCCTTCTTTTACTACAACAAATGACATAATGTAGTGTCTCATACGAAAAGAAACCAAACTAGAAAGCAGCATAATTGAAACGACTGGGCATGCTTTTCTTCCATTCACGCCTATAATTAAGAGTTTCCCAATAAACAGCATACGTGTTAAACAGTCTTGACTGCCACATTTAAAATATTACAAGTTGCCCCTCATGTTTGGTTCACTCTAAAAATTCATCGTAGAGAACTACACGTTCCAGCAACTTTTAATAACTGTAAGAAACGTTAATGAGGGAAAAATTAAACGCAGAAACACTTTATGTGTTTAATGTTAACCAGAAGAATATGTTGAAAATTTGAGAAAGATATTCGCAATACTAAATCTCCAAGGTATTGAAAAACCAAAAATGAGAATATTGTTGCTGGAAGAGCCACTATTTTGTGTTGTTTGTAATATGTAAGTTTTTCGGCAGTAAAAAGTTGCCCTATTTTATCATATGGCTTGAGTTTACACTCTTATAAAATTATTTTGGCTAAAGAATTGCAACACTTGACTATCTCAGACGTCATGAGTTTGCTAACGGGATGTTGACTATAAATTGACCCAAATATTAGTAATAATATATCCTATTAAATGAAGCACAATTTGAATGCATGGTTTTGTGAATAAGAAAAAAGTTGTGGTTTATATGATATCTATCTAGAGGTCACGTCCGAAAACATTTTGCACCCGCAAAAAGTGTGTTTTATAAAATGATAGTATTATTGGAGGTTTTTTCCAAAAAGGTTTTTTTCCAAAAAGTGGATTGGAAGCAGCACAGTGAATAGTGGGGCAGTATTGTTCGACTAGACTTCGACTAGTGTGTTGACTAAAAATCAAATTCGGTTCATTTATAGCCTATGCTTTCAACAAGGTCTTTTCATATAATCATTGTGTCGGTGACTTCAAACCTCAAAAACGTAACAGTTTGTTGGCATCCAAGAAATTGTCATTGAACTCCTTTGGAAAACCATTTGTAGGGTTACTTAAAATTATTGGTGTATGTTAGCAAACATTAAACGCGTACCTGCAGTTCGCGTACCTGCAGTTCGCGTATATCTGCAGGAGCTAAATGAGTTTATGTAGTGTCGCTATTATGGAAATGGTCAAATATCTCGAGAACGCTTTGAGATTTCTTAATGAAATTTTGTACACAAACATTAGGAAATATTTGCCAGTTTTTGGGTATATTTTCATTTATATATATATATATATATATATATATATATATATATATATATATATATATATATATATATATATATATATATATATATATATATATATATATATATAAAAATATATATATAAATATATATATATATATATATATATATATATATATATATATATATATATATATATATATATATATATATATATGTATTTTATTATTAAAATATGAGAATAATGCCTATAGAAGAGAAAATCGAATTAAAAATATTAAGTTTAATTGCGTAATAATTCCATGGATTATGGTATTTCCGAGATTCAGTTTATTACAATCATAATGTATTAATGAGATAATTATCCTTAACGAGGTTAGTCGCCATTATGTTGCCATGCATTTTCGAGCAAGGGTATGAATAAATCTACATTTTAGCTATAATTGATTGTATATAGAGATAGATGCATTAATTACGACCACTTCAGTGGTCGCCATGCCAAAAATTCACGAATTGGGGTTTTAATTGATTGACCATCTACCGTATTTACCAGATCTGGTCCCCAGCGAGGGAGATTCTCCTCATTAGTAGGCCATCACATTCGTAAACGACTATTTTGCAGAACAAGATGTCTACTATTTGGCCGAATTAAAGGGATTGGAACATCGAAGGGAACTATGCTGAGGAATAAAACTGAACTTGACAAAAAAATATTTGTTTCCAACTTTGAATATTTCTGCCATATTAGATGCCCAGCTGTTGTAACAGTCATTTATGTCAGTCGATGTTAGAGTTTCTGGAAAAATGTAAAATATCCAATAATGTGCCGTCATTAAATTCTTGCATCTGAAAGGCAATACGCCTACACAAATGAAACCCGAGATCGATGCTGCTTACGGCGATTCTGCACCATCGATTCCCACCGTGAAATTTTGGGCAGCTGAATTTAAAAATGAACGCCTCGGACGGCCAAAAACTGCAACCACTACCGATACATAAAAAAAGTTCACCAAATGGTGCTAGGCGAGCGTCAAATTAAGGTTAGAGAAATCGCAGAGGCTCTTAGCATTTCAAAATAACGTTTTTCTGATAACGTTTTCTGATATAATTTCGTGATAACTGATGATTTGGTCATGAAAAAGCTAACGGAGCGTTAGGTGCCGCGATTGTTCACTCAGGACCAAAGACGCATTCGAATGAACATTTCCGAAGCCCTTTTGAAGCAGTGTAAGTAAAATAAGCCCTACCACTACGCTCCTGAATTTATGGCCACTTTCGAAAAAGTGGACTGCGAAGGATGACCGGGAAAGTAATGGCGACTGTTTTTTTTTATATCTAATACAGCTGATTTGTACGTATTAGAAATGCATTCTTTCAGGATTTTCAATCTAATATTTTCATGGCGTATAAAAGGCAATAACAGCTTCAACGAACAAACTCTAAGACCTGATATTGTTATATTTTCAATTAATATGAAGAGCTATCCTTAGGTATGTCAATTTTTTCACATGTTTACACCTTGCAGCTAATGAAAACTGGACTAAATAATAAATATAACACCTTAATATTACATTTTGCCAACAATTTAGATTAGTGAGGGTATAAATATATTTTTTGATCATGATGATGAACGGTAGTACACTTGGGCAGCACAACGCTGTCAAGGCTAAACTTCTATCGTAGGCATAAATCGTAGTTGAGATGTTTCAAAATATTAAAAATAATAATCAGTAATCCCTGATAACAATTTAGGAAATTAGGACAAATTTATTGTGCACTATATTGTGCACATTTCATAAAGATGTCAAAATGTTGTGTTGTATATGGAATTATATCGGCTTGTTGTACAACTAAATAGGTAGCATAATGTAAAATTCACTTTATTTAAGTGCTCTTGCAGACATGCCACATTGTTCGTGAAATCTTATGCTAAGTGAGAGGAGCTGAACTGCTTTCTCATTTTGGCATAGAAATATCGACCAGCTTAGGCTGAGATGCTGAATTCAGAACGAACATAATAACCCCAGAAATTGCTTCTTAAAGGGGGTAGAGCCCCTGAAAGGGCGAACTCTGAAGATGGTTTTTTGCAATATTTTCGAAACGGTTTATGCAAAAGTCGCGAAATTTGGTATACTTCACTTAGTTGGGGCGTGTCCTTAGTAAATGCTACCATAACTTTTTGTTTGTAACACTTTTGAATTTTTCAAAGCAAATTATTGAATCGCAAAGATTTTTAGGTATACAAAGGTCCTCTTATTTCATCTTGTTAAGATAGGCCGTTTTCCAGAAAACTAATTTTTTCTAAATCGATGCACGATAACATGGATATCAAAATGCATCTTAATAATTAAGTAGGCACTCTTGTACGAAAATATTTATTTAGTAGCGAACAATAACAAGAGTAATTACTATTAAGGATTTAGCACTTATTCACAAAAGATGCTGAAAATTACCTCCGTTCACCTCAGCTATCCGTCTAATTATTTTCTTCATAGAAGATCTTACTCCGCCGAAAATACCAGGCTTATTGTTGATATAATCACAAGCAGAAAATACACGTTGCTGCAATTCCTCTACAGTGCCAATCGAGGTAGTATAGACCACATATAGCATAGATAGCATAGAACGGTCTATCCTAACGAGATCAAGTAAAAGGACCTTTTTTACCTAAAAATCATAGCGATTCAATAATTTGATTTAAAAAATTAAAAAATATTACAAGGCCACCCTGTGTGTGATGGCCCTGACTAAAGTATTCAGTTATTAACACAAAAACGTTTTTCCATTCTCAGTATACTGAGTTTCACGACAGCATAAACTGTTTCGAAAACATTGCGCAAAAACTATCGTCAGAGCTCCCCCTTTAAGACGCTCTAGCCTTTTTAAGAAGCAATTTTTGGGGTATGTTTATAAGAGCTTTTATGTATATTTTAATCCTTAGACTCCTTCGACGAATTTCTTTTTTTGGCTTCAACGGACTCAAACCACCCTCCTTGAAGTGGTAATTCTAGCTTCGGGAGCGGGAAAAAGGCGAACGGCCATATCAGCCGAGTATGGGTGGGAGTGCTTAGGTGCTTGGGTATTTGGGTGCTGGGGTACTATAAAAGCTGGGGAAAACATGTATTCAGACACCTGCTTTTGATGCTCTTTTTGTACAAAATTGAGCTCTTTCGGAACCATTCAGGCGGTGACGCGTTTCATGCCCAAAAAATCAATCATAATGTTATGAGCGGGCTTAAGAAATATTGTAGCTTTCACAAATTCTTGATCGCTACAGGTAGCATTCGTAAATTGTTGATCACCACTAGTAGGTTTATTTCGGACAAATTCTTAACTGAAAGAGCTTCGGTATCGTTGGGACAAGGCAAGAGAGTCTAACTCCAAATCTCCAGGTGAGTGGACGTTTTCGCGCCTTACCCTTCCGACCGAGAGGGTTTTACGACCCGGCAGCAGAGAATCCGATCAACAGACACCAGGCCATTGAACGACCACCTATTACAGAGCCCGACCATCGTGGAAACCTTACACCTTTTTGGGGCCACATGGCAGAGTAACCGGTTGGTTAGATCGAGATTATTTCGGAACCCCCGCATAGGGATACCGGACTGCCCGCAGTCGTACTCAGTGTTTTTGGACACCCATTACCTTGATAGGCAAGGATAGACAACATCAGGAAATAAGGCCAGATAAACACTCTTTTTATTATATTTTCATGTACCGTTAAGGATTGTAATTACCATTTATTTTTCACACATACATTATTACCATAATTTCTTATACTGATAATGGTCACGTTATCATCTTATATTTTGTATCTATTTGCCGTCTGACAATTCTTGGTTACCCTAGCGTTATATATCTATCTTTTTACTATTGTCAGAATAGAGGAAATAACCTCTAATTTGTAAGTATAGGGACATAGAGACCAGCTGGTGTAATTCAGAGCTGTGTATTTGATTTTTGATTTCTTTCACGGTAAGGTTTGGAGAACCACCTTCCCGTGTCTTTTGTTTGATAGTTTTAGTTATTCCTTTTTTTTGTGTGCTTTGTGTCGTTCTTTTTTGAGTGTGCTTTTATAATATATATGTATAAAATTCTAGTAAACCGTTTTATTTAAGATAGACCCCTTCCCGGTTCCAGGGTCTTTTCCGATATATGAAGTAATCGGGTGGCGCTCAACTTTTGTCGTGGCTTCATTCTGTCCTGGACCTTCTTTCCGGTGCTCCCGGCGAACAGCTGCCATCACTGTGATCTATATATTTTTTATTTTGTTTTAAAAGAGAAAATAATAGGCCCCAATATATTCGTACGCGGATGTACACAGGACGACCAGAACAAGTCAAATCAACTATCACTTCTCGACCCTCTTTGAAAGCTTTATAGCATTCATATGCCCGTGATTTTGTACACACGATTTACCGTAAGTCTTCTGCTACATAGTTGCATAATGCGCTATAGCTTACTTTTAGTTACCTAATATTAAGGGCAGAATCTCAAAATACATCGGACATATCTTCATGATTTTCTTGTGCCTGTTGAAGCACTTTTTGGAAACTGTCATTTCACTTGTCGAATAAATGTAAAAACTATTACAAATTGAAATTAATACACCTTGAATGAAAAAAAAAATTATATACCCTAAAATTTATGTTTAGTAAGATCTATAAATGAGAAGTGTATATTTTGTTTTGTTAACGGCTCACAAATTATTTATTTGTGAGGTGACTTCGTATATTTAAAATTGAGTTTGTTTTAGTTATAAAATCTTCGCATCCAAATATTTTCATTTTGTGATTTTGAATAAAAACCTTAAAATGTTATAAGAATGTTATTCAACATTATAATTATGTCGCAATAACTATTACCGTTATCATTCAATTTTATACTTTTTCATAATGAAATAAATTAGTAATGCTTCTATGGGAAATTTTGGTGTTAAACACTAAACTCAAATAATGGCGTGGTGACTGATGGAATCATCTCCTCATCATGTTTACCGAAACGTAATCCAAAAAACTAAACATAACATAAATGACTTGGTGTTTGCTAGTAAATAAATATTACAATAATGTAATTAAATTACAATAATGTAATTAGCAGCATTACATAAAGCTGTAAAAATGCAGAACTAGAATATTGACATCTTTATACCTGTGAGAGATGTCAGTGTGTTTTGAAATTAGATATGATAAATTAGGTATGATGAGTTTCTACAAAAGATGTGGAAATGAGTATAAAATAAATCAACGTCAGATAAGTCAACCTGGCATCTCTAAATATACTGTAGACCTTAAACTTTATCCTAGACTCTCAATAATGAAATTGCGCATGTGCCGGCAAAAATTCAGATTCCGAAGTTGAACATAAAAAATAAATCATATATTTTCTTTTCCGGTTAATTGACAAAAAAATGATACCGAAAAGTTACCTAAAAATTAAAGTTAATAAGTTTTGTTTGAAAGTTCTACCATTTAAGTTTTTCTCAGAAGTATATTTTGCGCAGGTGGGATTTCAGTACTAGAGAAAGTTTTCTGGAAGTAATATAATTTTATCCTCCAGAATATTAATAAATTGAAATGTGTTTCATGTCTGTGTTTTATATTGCACTAAATGATATAAGTTTAATAGAATAATATTGTTCTTTAAATTAGAGATCTATCTATAAGAGACTAACTTTATCTAAATGTTATATAATATATTCAAAACAGTCCGTGTTTTAGAGAAAGCATATTACATCATTAAAGTTTTTTATATTTTCAATAACTTTTTTATGTCTTATGTATCTATTTTTCAAATGAAGATATATTTTTTAGCCAATTAACCGGAATAGAAAATACATGATTTATTTTTTACTTTCAATTTCGGAATCTGAATTTTTGGCGGCACAAGCGCAATTTCATTTTTGGGAGTCTAGAATAAAGTTAAGGTCTACAGTATATTTACCATTTCTTAATGTGTACAGTGTTTATAGCAACAAATACTTAGTATCATCGACAATATGCATGTTTTTACTTTTAGGTTTATCATTTGACAATATGGATCATTAAACCACCGAACGAGTTAAGATTGTTAAAAGTTTATACACAATGGTGTGCAAAAATGGAGCTCTGAAAACCTACAAGTGATTGTGGATAGTCCACTGTATCCGCAAATGCTGACTGTTTGGTGCGCGTTATGGTCGGGTGGTGTAACTGGACTGTACTTCTTCGAAAACGAAGGAGTGACTGTTAACGTCAATTCTGATCGTTATAGCCGTATGATAACCGATTACTTAGATTTTTAATTATTTAGAAATTGAAGATTTCGATCTGAGCCATATGTCGTTCCAACAAGATAGCGCCACAAGATACACTACACGACCAATTTTGGCGAGGAGTTCTCAGGCCACGTAATTTCGAGATTTGGTGATGTTAATTGGTCGCCGAGATCCTCAAAGTCTTGAATTGTTGAAAACCAACATGTTTGTCAAGTCATGACCGAGATACCAGCCTAAATGTGCGGAAAAGTCATCGAAAATTATCTCAAAAGGATTGAGTCGTGCAAGAGGTCACCTGGTGGAAATTTAAGAGATGTTGTATTGCATACTTAAGGGCAAAGTCCAAGTCCAACTTACTATTCCTTAATGTGTATAGTGTTTACAACCATTTATAACAAAATACTCAGTATCATCGACAGTATGGAAGTTTTCTTAAAAATTTAAATGGATATCTACATGCACATAGCTGCCAGCTTGATTTTGATTTGATTTGATGAACAAATGATACTCATTTGTCCATCTTTTGCAGACACAAGTATTAAGACGTCAATATTCCAGTTCTCTATTTATACTGCTTTGTTTTATGCTGTTAATTACCTGATTGTAATTTTATGTTTGACCTGATTGTATTATTTGTTTCTAAACTCAAAGAGATTTACTAATAAACACCAATTCATTTATATTATTTTTAGTTTTTCGGCGTACGTTTTGCTAAACATGATGAGGAGATGATTCAATTAGTCACCACGCCATTATTTGAGTTTAGTGTTCAGCACCAAAATTTCCAATAAAAGAATTAATAATTTGTTTCATTATTAAAAAGTATAAAATTGAGTGATAACGGCAATAGTTATTGCGACATAATTGTAATGTTGAATGACATTCTCATAACATTTTGAGGTTTTTATTCAAAATCATAAAATGAAAATATTTGAATTCGAAGATTTTATAATTAAAACAAACTGAATTGTAAATATTCGAAGTCACCTCACAAATAATAATTTGTGAGCCGTTAACAAAACAAAATATACACTACTCATTTATAAACCTCATTAAACATAAATTTTAGGGTATATGATTTTTTTTTATTCAAGGTGTATTAATTTCAATTTACTATTCCTATCGAAAGGTAATATTTTGCATTTAGCATACTATCAGTAAAGTTTACAATGAAAAATTTATAAATAATATTGTGATTTGAGAAGACAATTATAAAAATATGTAGCACAAATTGTATACTTGTGCATGTGTATATTGCAGCAACAGGGTGTCTAGAATATTAAGACCTAATCAAAAACTTATCGACATCATTGGCCAATAACTCTTCTCAGGAAAAAATTCTGAAAAATTTTGTGACACTGTATCCAATCCAATCAATCTACTTTATTACTTGCAAGAGTCAGCAATACGAAGTATAAGATGGCATCTTAATTGCTTATCGTCTTGGTGAACATTTCAGTTTACCTTTTCTGTTAGTAGAATCATAACAACAAAATATTGTAACTTTATAAGGATGCCTTCTTCACAGCCAAATGTATACCAGTCTTATACGAAACGTTCCTAAAACACTAAAATAAATTATAATGGTACGAAAAAGCTATTCACTTGCGGGTGCCATGTTTGTTAAAGTCGTCTCTGCCACGAATTTCCTTTTCCGCGAACATTTAATTTCTCAATAGTTTTTAAATTTACTTAAACTTGATTCTGTTTTCTTCAATGCTTTATAACAATAGACCAAATATGGATTCATGATTACATTCAATCTACATAGTAGATGTAAGCAGCGAGCAAACCAAACGAAGCGAAAACGGTTTTATCAATAAGAAAAATAAAGAAGTATTACGCTTCACTGCTGAACCAATTGCAGGGGTGAAATTCGATGTAAACGTCGACATATAATCAAAAAGAAAGTATATCTTCATTACAATAATGCATTTAGGGGTATATCTCTGATTAGTACTTCTAAACTCCATCACCTAAGTGCTACCACATGCGCTATATTTACCAGCTATAGCTCCCAGCAATTTCTTCCTATTTCCAAATCTGAAGCAATGGCTAGCTGGACGTAGGATCACTTCAAATGATGAGGTCAAAACTGAGACATCCAGTTATTTTGCAGATTTGGCCAAGTTGCATTATTTATAGTGTATTAAAAATTAGAACGTTTTTGTTAAAATGTATTTCATAGCAAGGTCACTATGTAGATTTTCTTTTAATCTTAATAATCTGCGGTTTTCCTTATTAAGTCTATAACGTTTGGAAGAACCCTCGTATGTGATTTGCTTTTGAAACAATATTTGACACAAATAGGGACGATAAATTCTATGTGGTTTTAATTGAAACTTGATACATTTTCCGTATTAAAATTTGCGATCGACGGTATGTATATTTTATAGCTTGGTCGCACTTTCCGACACACCGATGACAGTGATGCTTTATGATGTTAAAAAATAATTAATAAGTGACCACGAAAGAGCCTTAGAGGCGAATATTTCGCATGAGAAATTGGCAATGTACTGCCAAAAGGATCATTAAAAGTCCCATATAGATCTTAAATGGATGTCACAATATAGGGGTTAATCGGAATCAAATTACTTTTACTTTTATTCCAAAATTAGGAATTAATCGCGTATAATGCGTGAAATTAATACTTCATCCAGCTCAAAAGAGGATACAGACTCTAATAATTATTCATTAATTCAGTATTTTGTTGTTTCGAAGCACCGCTAAAGTTTCCCAATTCTTGTTGGTGGGTAAGCTCTACACTAAGCTTTAACACATTCAAATACATTTAAATGTTCCTATTATGTTGCAATTGTTAATGATGTTTACTGATAAAAGGAAAATTTCAATAGCATTATTCAACACAAAATATCTAAAATTATTGGTTCTATATATATATATATATATATATATATATATATATATATATATATATATATATATATATATATATATATATATATATATATATATATATATATATATGTCAGCAATATTTGCGGTGGCTTCTTGGATTCCAATAACCACCGAACTTGTTGGTGTTGATTTTTTGGAGGTATTGTTTTGGAAAAGTTTTGTTTAAGAATGCTATTTGCATTTAACAATAAAATACATCATAATAAGCGTTGCAGCTTTAGAAAATAATATTCTCCTAGTTCTACAGTACCAAAACTATTAGCAAATTAACAGGTTTCTATAATTCTATTAGCCACAGAACTAGTTGGCGTCGATTCTTTAGACCTTTTGTCCAAATGAATCTTTTATCCAAGGATTCTAGTTGTTCTTAATACTTTAAAAAACTGGAATTGGACCTTGGTTTTTGAAAGGTATAACTTTTTAATTTCGCAACCAGTGTATTTATATTACTGAAAAATTTTACTCACTATACTATAATACTTGAAAATGAAGAGTGCGATCTGGTCGAAATGTCATGACAAATCCAATCAGCATTGAAATTTCAGTCAGGCTTAATCTGAACGCAGAACGAACGGCATATACATTCTGTTAAAAAAGTACCGGGAATTAGTCAATAAAACACAAAATGTTTATTACTTATCCAAATTTTTTGTATCGCGTTCAAAGTAGGCCTCTTCCGAAAAAATACACTTATGCCAACGAATAATCCAATTGTCAAAACATTTTTTAAACGCATTTTCCGGAATCGACTTCCGGAATCGACGAAAATGGGTGCCTCGAGGTGGTAATTTGAGTTTTGGAAAGAGAAATAAATCGGCCGGAACCATATCAGGTGAATGTGGTGGTTGTTCGATTTATGAAACGCCGCATAACGCTCAGATAATATTCTTTATTTACCGTCTAACCTTTTGCCAAGAATTCCGAGTGCACAACACCGCGATAATCAAACAAAACAGTCAACATCAATTTAACTTTTTATCAACTTTGGCGTGGTTTTTTCGGTTGCAGCTCAGCTGGAAGGCGCCATTCCGAAACTTGTTGACTGGTTTGCATGTCAAACTCGTACATTCATGTCTCACCACCAGTTACAACGTGTTTTATGAATGTGGGGTTAGAATTCACTTATTTTAGCAAGTCTTCAGCGAGCTTTATGCGATTGAGTTTTTGAAGAAAATTCAACTGTTTCGGCACTAGTCGAGCGGCAGCGCGTTTAATGTCCAAACAATCGCATAAAATGGTACGAATTGATTCGTGAGACACAGAAAGATCAGCGGCTATCACTCTCAAACTTAAATGCCGATTATGAGTCACCATTTCCATTAGTTTAGCGATGTTAACTTTAGTCGAAGACGTTGACGGCCGACCAGAGCGAGGCAAATCTTCTACCACATCTCGACCGCTTTTGAATGCACTGTACCACTCATATGCACACGTTTTTGATAATGTTGATTCACGGTAAGCCTTCTGCAACATTTTCAGCGACTCGGCACACGAAATTCCATTTGCAGTGCAAAAATTAAGACAAATTCTTTGTTCGATGTCTTTATCCATTGTAAAAATCGCAAAACACACTTGAGATGATGAACTGACAAAATCGAGCACTGTAAACAAACTAAATGACAGATGACGGACCAATGGATCGCGTCAGTATAGAGGATAGTTGTGCAAACGTAGCGATAAAAATAATTTTGACAATTCCTTTAAGCGGGCTTTTCAAATAATCAATTCCCGGTACTTTTTTCATAGAATGTAAATCGATTCTTTTGGAAGGCGGCGGTTATTATCACATACGGCTCGCCCTGTCCCACGGCGGACGTTCGCAGCATTGACCGCGCGAAAACCAGAGCCCCTCAGATCTGGGTACAGTACCAGTTACTCAGAAATGTTCGCTACCAACGTTCAACACGAATTTGATTAATAATGGCTACCCATGTAAGGTAAAAATGTTTATAGGTATTTGCTTATAAATGTTGCTCGCCGTGGGTACACTTTGCAAATTGTGAGTATATATAGGTACAAAAACCTGAAAGCGATATTTAATTAACCCTCAAGAGAAGCACTTCTGTGCTTCACGATTCAGGAACGCGTATGTCTTTGATTATTAATATCTTTTGAATAAATTATCCAATTTAATATTATTTTTGTTAATTGTACATTATTCCTTTAAATTATTATTCAATGAAATAATTCTCGCATCCGAAATTTGCTTAATTATAAATAATTCATTTGTATAGTCATTTATGCATTACTATAAAATATTTTCACTGTATATAGAATTTAACTAACCAATCCATTTTACGTATCCTACAACATATCAACATCATCTTAGCCATGGACGATAAATACGGAAAAAGATTATTCTAAAAATTGAACGGAACTTTTAAGTCATCTGTTTGATTAGCTTAAACCAATATCATTTGTTTTTTATATTTATATTAGTTTCAAGATATTTTTTCAAAACGTATCTCTCGTTCCGGTTTCAACCAACCAACCACCACTTATGTGTCTTTTCGATTTTTTTTTTTCAGTATATTGTCTTCTTTGTGGCTTGAGGTAGCGCTGTTTCTATGAGTGTGCATTCTAATTTCACATCTAACCATCTGGTTTCGATAGTTTATATTTCAATTGTTCTTTAAAATAAACTCGTAATAGGGGAAATACGTACAAAATGACATAGGTGGCATAATTCGAATTTGGCGGACTCTAGCGCGCAACTGACAACCGCATCATATGACCCGAATGGCTTTTTAGTAATCTGTCAAAACGTGAACACGCCCGTCTCATTTGTTCAGGTGTCATGGCCGACGACAAGCGTTTGTACGTTACGAGTTTTTGCTTTACAAGTTTTTTTGTATAAATGGTAACTTTTTCGCTATTGCACCTATGTGTGTAGCATATATTTTATCCCTCAAGGATTTGCACTTGCCCTCAAATAACCCCTTCAAAAAAATCCTCTTTGTATTTATTTTTGAATTTTGTTTTTATCCATTTTATCCATAGCTAATGTCCATAGCTAATCTCAGATTAAAGTAAGAATATATTTTTTTCTCTTATTTATATCCTATATGTTAGTTTTAATAGATAAAGAATCAAAGGTGATCGGTATAGAATATGACTATGCTGTGAATCACCAATAAAGGGTTATGACCCAAAAATAAAACCATATGTTATTTTGTACGTATTTCCCGTAAGCCAATTTAGCTCTGGAAGCACTGTAAAATGTTTTGAAGTACTACTGATACTCACTTTAAAAATCACCTCAGAGTCGTCTGGAAAGTCTGGAGTCGAAGCTTGGCGAATATTTGAAATGGCTAGGAATTGATTTCCTTTCGTTGCTAGTTTAATAGGAAATTGTTAGAAGACCTACCTAATGAAACTAATATGAGAGATGGTTGGCTCCTATGATACTTTTATAAGTGAGGTCCTCAATAAGTCTGACAGACACACAGTGAACATATCAAACCAGTTTGATAATGTAACATTGTTTATGGAACTATATTCACAAAGTCAAAGAATAAATATGTGATAAATAACAAAGTAAACATTTGTTTTATTTAATTTATTATATTTTTATCGGCTCAATCAGCCGCAAGCAACTGCTGGACAAATGCCTCTTCAAACTTCCCCCATTTGTCTCTACCTTGTGCAGATCGAACCCATCTATTTCTCGGTAATTCCTCTATGTAATATATCCATATTTTCTGCGAGCTCACTCTGCTTCGTGTGTTTAATCTTTATCTCCAAGTTACAATTTTCGTATCATAACGATTCGGTTGCTGACGAGCTACATCTCCACTCCATCGCAATTTTGTCCTTAACACCTTTTTGTTAATTTCCATTACTTTTGTGTTTTATCAAATTTGTTTATGTGGATTTTTTTTGGAGATTAGTGACAATGATGGCCTTTTCCATGACTTTCTTGGTACTTCTAAGTCTTATCATACCCTTCTTGGTTAATGTCATCATATATAAACTATATGTTGTAACCGGGAGGATGCATGTATCGTAAGTTTTTCGTTTTAGGCTTGTAGGTATATTCGAGTATTTCCATTATGAGCTTTAACTTTACCACATTCTTTATTCTTCTGATAACTTTTTCACCACCTTCAGTAGATGTGAATGCTTTGTATTTAAATTACACATAACTGTGTATAATTTTTCAAATTCAGCCTCACAAATCAATGCTTAATGTTATTAGTGAAAATTGTATTGTAATCAACTTCTTTTAGAAAGGTCATTTTCTTTTCCAGATAAGCAAGAATAATAATATTTTTTTATATTTGGACAATTCAAATGGATATAGTTATACTATAACACAAATAATAATATTCTCTCCTGTATCTATAGGATTGAGAGCTAAATTGGCTTTGTACATTTAGATGGCGATCAAAATTAATTATTTTATGAATGGCACGCTATTAGGACTTCCCACAGTTTGAGTTTATTAATGAATTACCTAACAAGTTTAACACTACAAACTCGGTATGGATATATCAAGTATAAGTAAGTTTAGTATAAAAGTATAATGTTCAGATAAAACAATATATTATAAGTTATTAAAACACTTACAATCACGACAAAGACATAGGCTGTCCAATATATTTTTTACACACAAAAAAAAAACATATTAAATAACAACTATTTGCAGATTATAGATTTTATTTCAGAAGACGCTTATGATTATAAACATTCACAACTATTTCTGATACGTGATATATGTGCATATGAATAATAAAACAGCAGTAAATAACTTTTTGGAATACTATTTTTTTATATAGAATGCGCTAATTCATAGTAGATCAGGAACTTGGTATTTCCTTTAATCCGGCGAGTCATGGTCGAAGTGCAGCGTCGCTTATTGCGGTTAGTACTTGCATGGGTGACCCTCCGAGGAGAAACCTCACCTCCCGTATAGGGTTTCAAGGGCACGAAAAGTAAAAAAAAGGAAGAGGAACGCTCAAAAATTCTTCAGAAGCACTATTTTCTGCTACGTCCTCTCACTTTAAAAACCCGCGAGCCGCTCTGACCTATTTTAAACAATATCCCTCAAGAGAAGCACTTCTATGCCTCCCGATTCAGGAGCACACATACGCACACACATATACCCATGTATGCCATACGTATGTCTTTGATTATTAATATCTTTTGATTAAATTATCCAGTTTAATATATTTTTTTAAATTTAAACCTCAATCAATATAGAAAAAGACTATATCTATAGAATGTTCCAAAAAATAATAGTATTCCTGATACCATCGAAAAAATCAGCAAAAATAAAGAAAAAATTAAAATGAGGTGTTCTATTCAAAGTATCATATCTAGGAGAAATTAATTGATAAAAACTTTCTTCCAACGGCATTTAAAAGAGAGTACTTAATGTACTTTCAGATACTTATTACATAATTTAGTTTTATTTTAAAAAATATATTTATTTAGTTGGCTAAAATTCACTGGTATGATACTCTTCAAAAACCGATTCGGTGTCGCTTTCACTCTCTTTGCCGTCGAAAATATCAGCTGCCTCATATAACGCTTCTACTTCAGATGCCCCTCACGGGGCCCAGATCTTGTATCTGGGTACGGGGAGTGACGCCCCCGGGGGTCCGAGTTGTCCCTTAAGCCAAGCTGTAGTGCGACCCGTGGCGAGGGCTGAATGGCAGATGAGGGTAACATTTGTCACTAACGGGGCCTCCAGAGTACCTCCCGTCCCTTTGGAGTACTTAGGGTTACCGCAGTACGGAGCACTGCTGCGGCGGACGTTCTTTCTTCCCAACTCGTGGGACTCACATGTCTTCAATCAATCTCTCAAATTTTCCCATAACCTCGGGGTCCAAAAGACCCAGGATAGCGTCTCCAGTCGATATCACCCAAAGAAATCCTGACTTTGATAAATATTTCGTTGTAAAATCCGAAGATGATTCATTAGCCAAACTTTCTCCCTTTATTATTCATAAATGTATTGTTGGATTTGTTGGAGAGGTGGATTCCGTCAAGAAACTACGAGATGGCTCTCTTCTTATTATTACAGCAAACATCAAGCAGTCCGGAAAAATCCTGAATATGGCTAATCTGCACACATCGGCAGTGAAAGTAGAACCCCATAAAACATTGAACTTCTGCAAAGGAGTGATTTCCAGTTCGGACCTTCTCAACTGTGAGGAGGACGAAATACTTGAAAACTTGCGACAACAAGGTGTAGTAGCCGTAAGACGAATCACTTCCAAGAAAGATGGAGTAATTACCCCCACCAACAGTCTCATTTTAACTTTTCGAAAATCCACTCTTCCAGAAAGAGTACGAGCCGGATACTTGATTCTAAAGGTGCGACAATATGTTCCAAATCCCCTTCGCTGTTTTCAGTGCCAGAGGTTTGGACACATCTCACAGAAATGTTCGTTTACACCTATATGCCCGTCATGCGGCAAAACATCCCACGGAGAATCTGAATGTTCCCCTCCCCCTCTATGTGTGAACTGCGGAGACGAGCATTCCCCTAGGTACAGGGGATGTCCGATATACAAGGAAGAATTCCAAATACAAAAAATTAGGGTCTCAGAAAAATTACCGTATTTCGTAGCTAAAGCAAAGGTCAAAGGCTCTACTAACGTAAATGTCCCAAGATACTCCAGCGTAGTTTCGGCAAGTAAAGTCATGGTATCATGCGCCACCCAGTGCGACCAAATCCCAACACCCCACAGTAGCACCGCACAAAGCTCTACTAACCTCAACAAACCTCGTGATCCTCCACCCCCTTCCCTCAAACCCTCCTCCCTTTCCACTAAATCCTCTTCTACTCTACGAGATCCTCCACCCCCTGCCCCCAATCCATCTTCCTCTCTTCCCACCAAATCCTCTTCTACCCTAGGTCCTTCACCCACTCTCTTATCCCTTCCCCCTCCTTCGTCCACCCCACCCCCTCATACACCCATTTCCCTCACTTCCCCACTGACTACAATCGCTTCTAACAAAAACATAAAAACATGTAAAGCGAAACCTAACTCCAGAAGCAGCTCCAAGTCCTCGACGGGTTCCATCGAGGACTTGATGGAAATAGACAATACGACCTCCGGACCCCCCAAGGGTCAACCTAATAAAAAGGACCTAAAACTAAAAAGATAAACTTTCTTTCTCACGGACTGACCTATCTCCCCTACTACCATTTTCTTTCGTTCCGCAATACAGTGGAATGTTAACGGAATAATACTACGACTCCCAGAACTCAAGTCCATCACAGCTACATTCAGTCCAGCTTGCCTGATACTTCAAGAGACTAACCTAAAACCGTCCGACAATTTTAACTTCAGGCACTATCAAACATTCAGAAAGGACAGAGATGGAGCTGCCAGAGCATCTGGTGGAGTTGCAGTACTCATTCATGAATCATTAGACTGCCACCAACTGGCTCTCAACTCGCCTCTGGAGGTTGTAGCTGTCAGAACATGCCTAGAACTCCCCGTCACCATATGCAATCTATATCTTTCCCCAAATATTAACTTCACCCTCAAGCAACTCGAGGACTTACTTCTCCAACTTCCTCCTCCCATCATTCTTGGAGGGGATTTTAATGCCCACAGTCCCACCTGGGGGTCTACTCATCAGGACTCCAGGGGAGATACGATTATGAACCTGGTACAGTCGAAAGGCCTCATTATTATGAACTCAGGTGCCTCCACACACATTTCCATGTCGTCAGGTACCTTTTCAGCCATCGATCTAACCATATGCTCCCCAACCATACAGCCACTTTTCACTTGGAGCGTTATCGGCGATCCACACGGCAGCGATCATCTGCCTATTGCTATCATTCCGGCTGGATTGTCTAACGCTACCTCGACCAGGAAGATCTGGAATACCTCTAAAGCAGACTGGCAACTTTATGCTTATATTTTTGAAAACCCCCACCTCCTTCCCGGCCAGTTTCAAAGAAATCTTAACTCCTTAACTAATTCCATTAACAACGCTTCCAACACCTCCATCCCAACCTCAACATTCATGACTAAACATAGCTGCGTTCCATGGTGGAACGATGACTGCGCTGAGGCCGTGAGAAAAAGGAAATCATCTCTAAATAAATTTAAACACTGCCAAAATCAGGCCAATTTCATTACTTTCAAGAGATGCCAAGCTTCTGCCAAGAGGATCATTCTTGAGGCTAAAAGAGCTTCCTGGGCTAAATTCATCAGCTCCTTGGATCACAGATCCACATGCTCTGATTTTTGGAGCAAGGTAAGGAGGCTCAGGGGCATTCCTAACAAACACATTAATAATATCCTCGACAACGGGGTCTGGCTGACGGACAGGGAAGATATAGTTGAGTGTTTTGCAAAATTTTTCCATGACATGTCCAGCGACGACAATCTTGATCCCCTATTTAAACTACATAAAAACCGACACGAACTTGCACTACAACTCGAGGAGGATACACCATCCCCGATCAACATTCCTTTTTCTTACAACGAATTCAAAACAGCTCTTGCCAGATGTCGCTCAGGTGCGCCTGGCCCAGATAACATCTTGATCCCACAAATTAGAAACATGCCGGAATCTGCTCAGCGCACCCTACTTGACATATACAACGACATCTGGCGCGGGAGAGGTTTTCCTCCCTCCTGGGGAGAGTCTCTTCTTATTCCTATCCACAAAAGGAACAAAGCCTGTTCATCTGTTGAAAGTTATCGCCCAATATCTCTTACAAATCATCTTTGTAAAATCATGGAGAGGATGATACACCGACGACTCTCATGGCACCTGGAGCGACATCGTCTCATTGACATTAATCAACACGGTTTTAGACCGGGCCGATCGACAAACGATCATCTGATCGGCCTGGAAATTGATATCTGGGAAACCTTTGAAAGAGGACACCATCTCCTGGCTGTATCTCTTGACTTAAAACGCGCTTTTGACACGGTCTGGCGATACAACATAATAAAATCCCTACACGACCTAGGCTTCAGAGGCAACTTCCTACACTTTATCAAAAATTTCTTATCAAACAGATACTTTCGTGTAAGGCTTGGCGACACTGTCTCCAGGAGTTTTCCACTGGCCAATGGGGTTCCTCAAGGTTCCGTACTAAGCCCCTTACTTTTTAACATCGCTATTAATGGAATAGGGCAGTACATTGGAACTGACGTGAAATACAGACTATACGCAGATGATCTTTTAATATACTACTCTTCCGCAACACCTAGGGTGGCTGAAAGAAAGATACAAGGCTGCCTTAGAAGACTCGAAGAATGGTCCCGTCTTACTGGCTTCATATTCTCTCCTCAGAAATCCACTTCAGTTCATTTCTGCAGAAAAATGCATTGCCCTCGCTTACACACCCTGTCCATGTCTGGAACTCCTATTGTATCAGCACCTTGCCTTCGCTTTCTAGGTCTCACTTTTGATGCAAGACTTTCATGGAGGGATCACATCACCCGACTTAGGTCGGAGTGCGATCGATCCCTGAGAATCCTCAAATGGGCTTCACATCCAAGATGGGGATCATCCATTCCCACCCTTTTACATCTATACAAGTCACTAATAAGATCTAAACTAGATTATGGCTGCGTTGCATATTCGTCTGCTCCTGCATCCTATATCAAGCAGTTGGACGTTGTTCAGAACTCTGCCATCAGACTCTCACTAGGCTCCTTCAGATCGAGTCCTACCACTAGCCTACACTGCCTTGCTGAGATAGAACCCCTAGAAGATTGGCGCCACTTTCTCCTCTTTAAATACGTATCTTCATTAAAGTTTAGACAAAACTTTCATCTGCGCGACAAATTCTTAATATATATGAATCTCAACAACACAGGAACACACAATCGAAACTGCGGCGCCAATCACCGTTTCGCTCGCCTATCTGCTAATTACGATTTACATCTTCCCAATTTCGAAGTGTTAGTCATTCCTCCGTCTCCACCCTGGCTCCTTACACAAGTAAATGTCGATTGCTCCCTACTTCGATATAACAAATATAATTACGCTCACTCCTCCATTAGATCCCTTTTCTCTGAGCGATTGAATAAATACCTAGACTATCAGATCGTTTACACTGACGGCTCTAAATCCACAGATGGGGTGGGGAGTGGCTTAGTTCACAATGACACTGAGCGATACTTCAGACTCCTTCCTTCTTGTTCAATTCTCACGGCCGAGTTGCATGCTATTAGGGAAGCCTTGAGGATTATCCAGAATTCCTCCTTTCCCCGATGGCTAATATGTTGTGACTCACTAGGAGCACTCCGGAGCTTGGAACATGACACTTCTCACATACCCTTGGTGTCAGGCATACTACTGGTCCTTCAAGAATTGCTCTCGCGACATGTTACTGTTGATTTCCTCTGGATCCCTAGCCACGTAGGCATCAAAGGAAACGAGCGCGCCGATGTTCTTGCAGTCCGGGGTTCCTCATCTGGCACTCCGATTCCCAAAACATTCTGCTACAAAGATATCTGCAGGGACATTTCGACAAAGGTTAGAGCCAAAATCCAATCTAATTGGGATCTGGGAGCCACAAACGGTAACAAATTGTGGACTGTAAAACGAGAATTCTTTTCTGGTTCGCTTTCCACCCTCTCCAACAGATCTGACTGCGTTAAATGGCACCGGCTGAGAATAGGTCACTGTCTTTTTTCTCATGGTCACCTGATGAACAGGGACGTTCCCCCGACGTGCCACAGATGCGATGTTCCAATCACAGTTAGACACATTCTCTTGGAGTGCGATGAACTAAACGCCCTCAGAGCCTCCCATCATCTCGGTGGGAATCTGGAGGAGATTCTGTCGGTAAACAATTTTGGACACCTGAAGAATTTCCTTAAATCCCTGAACCTTTTCTACAAGATTTGACACTACCATACTTGTCCCAACTAGTCATTAATTATACCTCTTTTATTTATTTATTTATTTTTATTTCTACACCGTCTTCTCAATATACAACTTTCTGTCTATACTATCCACACGTTTTATTCTATGTCTCGTCTATATACATATACCACTGTTTTATTTATACAACTATCTGTCATGTTTTGTTTGTTCTCAGCACGTTCGTCGATTCAAGCGTTCCATATACACTCGTATTATTCCAGTCAGTAGTTTTATATGATCATCCTCCACATCTGGTTCTTGTATGTTCCCTAACATACTTCTAACGAGAATGGCCGCGAAATGACCTTAGATGTCGGGTCGGCCTTACATCCGAATTCTCTCTCTCTCTCTCTCTCTCTCTCTCTACTTCAGATGCACAGCGAGTACGAGACCGCGGGTTCATTTTTCAGCTAAATAGAAAATGAAAGAAAGCGATAAATCAATGTTAAAAAAAAATAAAAATCAAAGCTTTCAATAAAAATACTATAGAAAATACAATATATATGATTTACTAACTACAAACTGTGTCAAGATCGAAAAAAACACACTATTTGTTCAAGAAGGTTATTTCACGGTTTTTATTTATTGACAAAATACTGACACAACATCAGCACTGGATGGCATATACCTATAAACTGACTACGCTTGCTTATACTTTTGTTAGTATTCAAATCTTAAAATGTCTATGGTGGGGGATCTGTAGCGGGGATAGTAAAAAAATTTCCCCTACTCAAAGTCATCTCTTCAACGTTACCATTTATATCGGAAAACACTTTTAATTAACCTCTGGATATCACTTATCCAGTGCTTCTCTTGAGGAATGTTACCTCAAAAAAAGTTTAAATTTGTTGACCTGTGTTATCTGTGATGCTGGCCGTAGGATTTTCTGATAAAAGAGCACACCCTCACTAATGACTGTGCACTTACTACTCAACAAAACAAAGAGAGAAAAACAAAGAACAAAAAATAGCCAACATATTAATAAATATAAAAACTGAGATAGGCTTATTTGCAAAATCTATAAACATTTGAATGCTCATGATTCAAACTTAATACGTATTGTATTTAATTGCTGTTTTGACACTATGCGTCAATGAGTTCATTAACTAGTGAAGGCAATATAGGTATTGCAAATTAACAAAAAGTTTTTTTATTATTTTTACGATTTTGATGCTCTTTTTAAGAATAAGTTTTTCTGATTGCCCAATTTTGAACTTTTAAATTTTTTATTTAAAGATGATATTTTTTTAATAAATATCACATTCACTGCCGCCGTGAGCATATTCCTTTGAAAAGTGCACCAATATTCCGGTTCTACATTAGATAATTCAAAAATTAGTGTCTTGTAAGGATTGTAGGTCTGAATTTCAAAAAAACTCCTTTCACTGCACAAAATGTTTGATTTCTAAGTTAAGCCATTTCTGTTTTTTTCAAAATTAGTTCTGTTGTAACATAATTTAGAAGTTTTTGGAGTTCTAACGTTAATAAAATTACCAAATATTTTATTACTTGGGCATGACTCAAGAAGCCCAATATTGGCCTAATTTTGGTAGTGTACGTCCGATAAAGATTTAGTTCCGCTGACCGCGAAGCCATCGTAGATCAATTCTTCTATTGAACCTCGAGTGGAATTACTTAAGAAGAAAGGTATCATTCAGAATGAAGCAAAAATAAATTAAAAATCAAACGCAAGTTATATTCCAGTAACCCTCGAGAATCTCAATCCTTTGGTGAACGATTTTTAAAAAGCTGTTTCTCCACTCCCGAAATTTAACTGGCGCATGAATACGAATTTGTCGACTCTTACTATCAGCGTTATGGTGATAACAATATTTCTAACTTCGAACAGGAAAATAGCCTATTGGTTGACGAGGTTATCCCAAGTTTAAATATGCAAAATGATCCTGATTCGGCATTAAATTTTCCAATGGCTCAACATCCGGACCAGACAACCTGATAAAGATACATATATTGAATATAAAAAACTTACCTCACATTTTTATTCATGAACTTAGCGCAAATTTTTAATTGATACCGTTAGTTCAAAAAGTTTCATTTCACCCCCTCTAGTCCAACCAATTTTATACCAACTCTATTTTTTAAGAAGAATTCCAAATTCAATCTGCACATATGATATATTATCATAATCATGTCGCGATTATTCCTATCTTTAAAATTTTTAATGAACAAGAAAACCAAAAATTTTATATTTTTAAATTTAGCGATAAATATGAAGGAATAATAGACACGAACTTATTAAAACAATTGAAAACAATAATAGACATGAATAGGAAGTTATTGATTACATCTAAAGTTAGCATTCCAATTATCTACGAACCAGAAGAAAATACATACACAATTAATATTGAACCAAGAACAAACAGGGTAAAATCCGAGTCGAATGCAGAAATGGTACAGTTTATCTAAATTATATACAATTTAAAAATTCTGTTGAAATGCCCGAATCCATTGCAAATATCAAAAATAATGTTGCCTTAACTGTAATGAACCATAATAGTACGGAATTGCAAACGATATTTTTCGATAAGCTCATAGATTGTGTAATACTAAATATCCGAGAACTAAATTACTTGGATAAAATGGAAAGATCATAAGAAAATAAAATGGAAGATCAATATCTGCCAGAACAACAAGATAATCTCCTAAAAGCAAATATGAAACAATTACGATTAGATCATTGCAATAGAGAAGAAAAGAAAGCAATAAGAAACTTATGCTACGAATATAGAAATATCTCCTATTGTGATAAGGGTCTTTTAACATTTACAAATGAAATCCAACATAAAATAAAATTAAAAGATGATAGTCCAATTTATACAAAGACATACAGATATTCAGAAATCCACAGAGGAGAGGTTAAAGGTCAAATCAATAAAATGTCAGACCAAGATAGCACACCTCCCTGGTCAAGTCCAATATGGATAGTTCCGAAGAAATTTGACGCCTCAGGACAAAGAAAATGGCGAATAGTAATAAATTACCGTAAGCTAAACGAACAAACAATTGACGATAAATACTCTCTTCCAAATATCACTGACATACTAGATAAACTCGGAATAAGCCAATATCTTACAACGTTAGACTTAGCAAACGGATTTCACCAAATAGAAATGTGTCCTGAAGACATATGTGAGACAGCATTTTCTACAGAGAATGGGCATTATGAATTCAAGAGTATGCCATTTGGCATATGGAATGCCATTGGCTTAGTATATCTAGATGATATCGTAATATTTGGCACTTTATTAGAAGAACACTTTTGTACACTTTTGTTGTATTTAAAATACAACTAGATAAAAGTGAATTTCTAGGAAAAGAAGTATCCTATCTAGATCATATTATAACACCTAATGGAGTAAAACCTAATTCTGATAATATTGAAGCTATAAAAAAGTTTCCTATACCCAAAACAGCGAAAGATATAAAAATAAAAATCTCCGATATTATAGAAAATTTATTCAAAACTTCGCAAAAATAGCAAAACCTTTAACAAAATGCTTAAAGAAAAACGCGAAAATAATGCATGACAAGAAATTTATATCAGCATTCAATATGTACAAGAATCTACTAGTAAATGCCCCTATATTACACTATCCAAATTTCATAAAACCCTTTATATTAACCACTGACGCTTCAAATATGGCACTAGGGGTTGTTTTATCTCAAGGAACCATAGGAACCGATAAACCATTGCCTTTGCATCACGAACATTAAATGATACTGAATGCAAATATAGAACAATTGAAAAATAATTATTAGCCATAGTATGGGTATGTAAAAATTTTCGCCCATATCTTTTTGGGAGAAAATGTACTATTTTTAGAGACCATCGATCTTTAATAAGATGGAGATTAAAATTAGAATTCGATTATGACATTATGTATAAGAAAGGAAAATATAATACCAATGCAGATGCATTATCAAGAATACAAATTAATGCCATAGAAAATGAATCAATGATTAATAATCCAGGTGACCTGCAAGAACTCTTTGATGTCATTACATATTTATGAAACTTAGCAGAAGATCAAACAGAAAAATCAACGTCAAGCAAACCAAAAAATAAAAAAGGAATAACTATTTTGCGGAACATTCAACTAAAATCACCTGATTCCGAATATATAACAACTGAGCATTCGAATGTTAATAAAACTACTAATAATGGAATCACAATATTAGATGGGATAATAAGATTAATCAAATATTAGTATTTCCACATGTCCACAATGAACTGAACATTAAACAAGATACTTATGAACACCACAAAATTACACATCTAAAAATCCCCAAAATAAATAATTATAATTTAATTTTCATAGACGTAGACGTTCGTAGACGAACTATATAAACAATTTAATAGAGTATATTTAGAAAAACTCTCAGAAAAAGGTTAAAAAATAATCCGATGTATAACAATGATAAATACAATAACAAATATGGAAGAACAATTAATGCTCATTAAGAATCATGATGAAGGAAATACAAACCATAGATGAATATCAGAAACTCTGGAATATTTGAAAAGAAACTATTATTGGATAGGAATGAAAAAATCCATTAGCAAATATATAAATTGTTTTGATACATGTCAACGAGGAAAATATTGCACACAAACACAATATTCACCTATAATAATAACAGAGATCACTTCTAAACCTATTCAAATAATACATATTGATATATTCTTTTATGATTCCAAAATCTATCTCACACTAGTCGATGGAATTTCAAAATAAGGACAAAACCGTCGAAATCCCAGGAAAAAATGCAATTAATATCGCAACTACACTAACTAAATATTTCTCATTCCTCGGAATACCAGAAAAAATTATAGCAGACAACAGTGCAGAACTTAGAAATGAAACTGTTAAAGAACTATTAAGTTTGCATAGTATTAAAATACATTTTACAACTCCTATGCATCAGGAATCAATTAGCATAGTTGAAAGATTTCATTCAACACTAATAGAACATTTAAGGCTACTTGAAAAAAGTTTTCCTTAAGAAAAAGATAATATTATAGATGGCCTAAATAATATTATAGATGGACTAATAGCATATAACAATACGATACACAGCGCAACCAATTTTACACCCTTCGAATTGACCTTTACACGTAATTTCAGATATGCTAATGAAATATTTAATCTAAATAAAAATTGCAGTGACTATGCCGAAAAACATAAGAAAAGACTCGAAAAGATATATGAAAATGTGAAAGAAAAACTGAAATTACAAAAAGAAAAGAATGCATCTAAAGCTAATGGTAAAGGGAACGAAAACTTTTTTATAATTTAAAATAGGACAAACTGTATTCAAGAAAAACCCTTCTACTAAATATAAATCAAAAAAATAAATTTTTGTGACCCTATGTAATCAATGAAATATTAGAAAGGAATAGAGTAGAAATCACTCTTAAAAGATACCCTAATAAAAAGAAACAATAAATATCCAAGAATTAAGGAAACCAACTTTTGTTACAGATGAACTGTTATCCAAGGGGAACCTCGGTAACATCTAATGAAAAATAATCCCGGATTATTTCCTTTAAAATTAGGAAACACTTTAAATAAGACTGATTCATGGAATTTCTTACAAATATTCGATATATCTACCCTAATTAATCAATACGAAAGTATCAATTATCAATTTTTACGTATCACAAATGTTGAAAATAAGACTGATATTTCAAAAACATATCTTAATAACTTTCATAATTCTTATTTAGCTCAGAAAATTCAAAGAAAAAATATTAATCAAGTTAAACAAATAAATCCCCTATTTAAAACAATAGTTAAGAAAGGTCTAATAAATCGACTTGGAACCATAGTTAAATCAATTACTGGAAGTTTAGATCAAGAGGATGCAAATAAATTCAATAAAGCAATTAAAGCACTCTCAGATAATCAACGAAAATTAAAAACAATTGCTAAAGATCACATATCAGTTCTTGAAAACTCAGTGAACACCTTTCAGAATAATTTAAAAAATCTAAGTCAAAATCAAATCCTTTTTAAAAAAACAAATCAACGCATTAGAAAACATTCTCTATACAGCAGAAGCTGACTACCTAAATATCGCTTACTAACTTGTTATGCAAAATACGTTATCACAGGTAATAACGGAATTTCAAATCGTCTATGATATCTTGGAACGAATTGAAATCGCTCTAACATTCGCGAAAATAGCCGGCCGCGGTGGTCTGGTGGGTTAGTCGCCTGCCTGGCAATCCAAAGGTAGCTGGTTCGATTCCAGCGCTCGGATGGGTGTTTTTCTTTAATTCTTCTGTTCGTCTTACTTCCTACCCTACACACACAATTATATACACTCACATATACACACACACGCCCACACATATCCACATCTACATATCTGTGATTGTTTATAGGCAAGAGTGTAAAATCCGACAACGAATTACCCCTCAGTCACGCCAGTTAAAGGCTGGGTAAGACCGGATACCTTCTGCGAAATGTTCTACGTTGATCACTCGCCAGTCGGTAGGCTTCCTGATAGACTTATGGGTAGGCACATAACCAAGGGTTGATAGCCTGAGGAGGGTGCTGGTCTGGGTTTGTCGGTAGCTGATGACCGTGGTTCGGAACCCACGTTAAGCTGTAGGTCCAGTCGCTAAATAGCCTTAGATGCTGATGCGCCTCTAACCGTAAATCCTTTCCTTTCCTTTTCCTTCGCGAAAATAAATATTCTTCATAATTATATAGTTGAACGGGAAGTATTATTAAATGAAATAAAATCAATTCCACACTTTTTGATAAACTCTAAATTACCTTTTCAACCTACTATAAATAACCTATTATATTTTGAAAAAATTATAAAAATAAAAAGTTACACTGAAGGTAACAAAATAATTTTCATTCTAGAAATACTTATCGTAGAAAATGAAAATTACAGCTACTAATATTTGTACCCATTTCCTGTAAATATTAACAAATCGCTACGCACTATCATTCCTGAATCATAATATCTGATCATAAATGAAAACAATTTTGCATTTATCCAAAATAATTGTGAGCAAATTATTTCTAATGAATGTATGTGTATCGAAACCAATACTCTAAGATTCACTAAAAATGATACAGGTGAAGTTCAACTGTGAAACTTTAATGAAAAACCATCAAATTGTAAATTAATACCTGTTAGTCTTCAAAGTGTCAAAATACAAAAATTAGAAGCAAATAAATGGATAGTAATCATCCCTACACTTAATATAGCAAAACAAACTTGTGTAAAGAATAAAGAAAATATTCAGTTATTAGAAAGTTACGTAATAGAATTAGATCTAGATTGTGAAATTAAAACAAACAAAATTGTAATTAAATAGTTATCAGATAAAAAATCAATATTTAAAAAAGTAAACCTCCCTAAAATCAATTTAAATGAAATATCTAGTGGCACAATTAAAAAACTAAAACCATTCAATCTAAATTCTGTAAATTTTGATAATATTGACATGATAAAAAGCATGATCACTAATAATGTAGAAGATTGAATCGATGAATACTAAAAATTTATACGTAACCGATTTTAATTTATGGAACAGTGTAATTTACCTTATTGCATTTCTGTTTATATGTTATATTATTAAAATACCTTATTGTATACCTTACCTTATTGTATTTCTGTTTATATGTTATATTATATAAAGACAAATGTAAATGTAAAAAAGCAGAAATACACAACGAAAGAGAAGAAAATTCCGACGTCAACCCCAGAATTTTCCACTAAGGGCGGAGGAGTTATATTCCAGTAACCCTCGTTGCATCAGCCGAGAGGAAGTTCCACATCATCTAACCATCAGCAACTTTTCTTATATATATATATATATATATATATATATATATATATATATATATATATATATATATATATATATATATATATATATATATATCATCATCATCAGCCCGCATCGATCCACTGCAGGATGAAGGCCTCTTCAGCATGCTTCCAACCTTCACGGTCCTGGGCTTTCCTCTGCCACTCGGGTCCAATATACTTAACGATGTCATCAATCCATCGTGCTTTCGGTCTTCTTCGCGGACGTTTGCGATCAAGCGGTATCCACTCCAGGATTGCCTTGGTCCATCTGTCGTCCCATCGTCTCGCTATATGGCCTGCCCATCTCCATTTCAACTGTTTTACTCTTCCAATGATGTCACAGACTTTTGTTTGTTCCCTGATCCATGCGCAGGACTTTCTGTCTCGTCTTGTAATGCCAAGCATACATCTTTCCATTCCCCTCTGTGCCACTCGAAGTTTTTGAATTGATTGCGATGTGAGTGTCCAGGTTTCACTTCCGTATGTCATAACGGGTAGAACGCACTGATCGAATACTTTTCTTTTCAGGCAAAGTGGGAGTCTGCTCTTAAACACTATGTTGAGCCTACCAAATGCCTGCCAGCCACATTTAACACGCCGTTCCACCTCCCGGGCGGTATTCCCCTCCATGGAAATCCTCTGCCCAAGATATATAAAGCTGTCCACAATCTCTAAATCCCTTTCTAGAACTGAAATTCTTCTGTCCTGAGCGAAGTTATTGAACATAACCTGACTCTTTTTCAGGTTTATTTTCAAGCCAAATGGTTCGCCAGCCCTTTGCAGTTCTTGTATGCGTCTTTGCAGCTCCTCTGGGTCTTGTGAAATGAGAATAATATAATCTGCAAATCTAAGATGGTTTAAGTTTGCACCATTGATCTTTACACCATCCTGTTCCCAATCCAGTTTACGGAATACTTCTTCAAGGCCAGCCGAGAAAAGAATAGGCGATATTGCGTCACCCTGCCGTACACCTCTTTCTATATTAATTCCCACTTCAAGATCATCAAGGTGAATTGTGGCTGTAGCTCCATCATATATCGATTCTAATAGGTTTACATAGGCTCTCTCTACACCTTGGCTAAGCAGTGCATCCATTATCGCATGCTTTGAGATGGAATCAAATGCTTTTTCGTAGTCGATAAAAGCCAAGCACAGTGGCATGGTGTATTCGTTGTGCCTTTCTATGACCTGCTGTACAACCTGGATGTGATCCATTGTACTGAATCCACTTCTGAATCCTGCTTGTTCTCTTGGTTGTGCGTCATTCAGTTTTTTTAATATTCTTTTAGAAATTATCTTAGTGAAAACTTTGTACATCACTGATAGGAGGCTTATTGGACGGTAGTTCTTTAAATCTTCCTGTGCTCCTTTTTTATGTAAAAGGATCACTTCTGCATTCCTCCATAAGTCCGGTACTTTTTGTTCTTTGAGGCATTTTGAGTATAATTTTGCCAGTGTTTTATGTAACGTCCGACCACCAGCTTTTAGCATTTCGACAGTTACACTATCATTTCCTGGAGCCTTGCCGTTCTTCATCAATTCTATAGCATTTGTTACTTCCTCCACTAGGATATCTGGCATTTGTTCTTCCGTGGGTATTGCTGTCCCTGACTGGCTCTGATCTTCATATAACTGGGAATAAAACCTTCTGACAATCTCTAACATTTGGGTACGCGTCCTGCACACTGTGCCATCCTCACGCTTTAAAGCATATATTTGCGTTATTTTGCTTCTCAGCTTCTGTTTAGCTTTGTTAATTTCTTTGTTTTCTTCCAGGGTTTTTTGCACTAGCTGCATATTGAATCGGCGCGTGTCCTCTCTGATACGTTTTCTTATAGTTTTGCAGAGCTCAGTGTACTCGACCCTGCCAAAAGGACTACCTGCATTTCTCATTGCTCGCCGTTTCTTCATTAAATCAATGGTCTCACTGGAGATTTTTGTTTGTTTGAGACATTTTTCCTCTGGTGCTATTGAAGCAGCCGTTTGAAGTACATTGTTGGCGATTGCTTCATATTGAACTGATATTTCCACGTCCTCTGGATCTTGTAACGCAGCAAACCGGTTTGACAAAGCAATCTCAAAATCGCTTCCTCTCTCCAGCAGTTTTCCAGAATCCACCTTGCCCTTCTTTGATCTTACCATTCTTTCGCGCTCTTTTCGACAGTCAATCCGAACCCTTGCTCGTACCATTCGGTGGTCACTTCCAACATTAAAATTGTTAAGGACAGTACAATTGGTAAATATTGTTTTATCGTTGGTCATGATGTAGTCAATTTCGCTTGTGAGGCCAGATGGACTTTTCCATGTCCATTTTCTGCTGATATTTTTCTTATAGAATGAATTCATAATATATAGTTCTTGTCCTTCAGCAAAATCAACTAATCTGTCACCTCTATTGTCTGTATATATATATATATGATTGTAAAAACAAATAACTTTATATTCTATTATTCAGAGCCAAACTGTTAACACAGTTAAAGTTTTTGAATAAAGAATTTCAAGCCTTTGGTGAACGATTTTTAAAAAGCTGTTTCTGCACTCCCGAAATTTAACTCGCAGGCCAGTATTGTAGGCTATTTAGTGAGGTTTGATTTGATTGGTTGGTTATTTGGTGATTGGTCCTTAAAACTTAGATTCTACTTGAGCTCATCGATATCCAGAAATCTACCGATTAATAACTCTTAAAATGTTTTCGGCTAGTTATTGGGTTTTAGTTTTTTTTCCTGGAAAAATGGGGCACATTCCTGAATACTGGTAACTACATAGTCTACAGACAAAACGTATTCAAGGTAAAAATAGGTGAACCTTATTCAATTTATCATGCTAAGTAACATTGCGCTAGCTATTCCTAGCTAGTCCTACCTTAACATTCATGGGTGTGTCTTTCAGATGACCAATATGTCTCTAGTTTGAGGGAATAATTCATACAACTTTTGTTACATATGTGGTGAAGTAACCTTTGAAAAATCAAAAGTACTCTTAACCCAATAATAAAAGAGTCTATTATTTGTATCTTGATTGCAAAATATGTTATTATATTTGTTATTCTTATCTGATGCTAACAATCTTCGGAGCTGGGTAAGTAAAAGGGGGTGTTAAATGAACTCGTTCTTGCCATTGAGGAAGAGATTACCAAGAAGAAAGGACAATGCCTGCGAAAACCAAAACAATTGCGCTTATGTATGATCCAAACTGCCTATTCCTACTACATAACAGGAATACACCTTTGATTCTAATAACAAAGATTCTGATGATAAAGTGTAAGATGTTTTGTCGCAGTCGCCACCCTTGCAAAATTTTGATTTCATCCTCGAACTGCATATTGAGGAGTCACTTAAAATTGGTATGATTAGTATGGGTCACTTAGAATTGGTTGAGTTGTTGGTATCTCAGCTTCAAAATGGAATTTACCACAACAAGATATAACAAATGTTTCTATATATGGAGATTAGAAAAACTAACATTATTATATGCAGAACAACCTGGTGAATTGTTTGGACATTAATTGTTTAGTTGCTACTGTAAACATAAACCATGATTAAAAATCTCCAGACTTTAATAGCAATTTATCAAAAAATATGTATTAAAGCTGTTTTACATTATATGCAACATCTTGCCATCAATCCCATTCAGATATGCAGCCCGCTTGAAATGACCTGCAGTAATTTTGTATTATTATTTGGAATTTAAATAATTTCTTAATTGCTTAATTTGCTTAATTTAAGCAAGGTACATTTGGTATATAAGGATACACCAAATACTGGTCATTTTTTTCTTAATAAATTGAACAATAATGGTTCTCATTTGCGTCCAAAAAGAACTGAGAATTCACAACAAAAAAAGTGTGATGTTAACGTGATCTTGATCTGTAAATGCATACACTATTGGCATGTTGTATGGGTGGAACTTTAAATTTTTGATGCAAAATGCATCGTGAACTACTCTCTGAAGCAGAACAACATGGATCAGGGCGAATAACGCCTTGCTCTATGTGTTAGCGGTATATTCAATTTTTTACCTACTGTGCAGACATTGTTTTCTCAAAGTTTTTAAGTCATGTTTTCTTAGTATAACTAGATAATCACAATACCATTATATGCTGTCGGTATGCTTTACCGACATACGCGAACATACATATACAATTCTATTAAGTCATGCTAACTAAAGTTATGATAGACCATACCATTTTTCAGAATAATATTAAGTTTGCTACATATAAGCAAATATAATTCTGTGGCTTAGATGTATCTACCTATCGATTCTTTTTCAGAACTTATAAAAAGCAAGGAATATATATATATATATATATATATATATATATATATATATATATATATATATATATATATATATATATATATATATATATATAGCGGTAAAACCGCTGTGTGTGGCCTGGCGCTGAAGGAGGAACCTGTCGGGCACAGATTTTATTGAAGCCAAGATGATTTCTGATGATTATTTGAGCACGTCCAAAGCTAATGCCCACCTTTAAAGCGAGTTCATGAATAGTAAGCCGCCGGTCATCTTCAATAAGGTAGCGAACTGTACCAATGTTGTCAGCAGTGACACTTGACCTAGGACGTCGATTATGACTTATATTTACCACACTTTCTCGTCTACTCTTAAACTTCTTGACCCAACCAAACACTTGGGTCTTAGGCAGGGTATCGTCCCCATACTCAACCTTCAACCGAGTTAATATTTGGGATAGTTTAACGCCTTACTTGTTTAAAAAATTATTATAACCCGTTTTGCAATGGATGGTTGCTCATTCATGACTGTTCTGACAAAAGAACTAACTGAAACTGCTCACCGAGCGTTTCCTCCACTCCTAATACATTGCAAGCCGCTACCAAAGGAGAATAGATCAGAAAGTGAAACTGCTTTTCATAATTTTCTTTTCAAAAACAATTTCATTTTTATGTTCGTTTTATTTTTAGTTCATATATTGTTAAAATATTGAGAGTTTGTCTTTCATAATTTCCATTTCCCAAATGATCTTGTTTTAGAGCAGTGGAACCTTTAGCTGAAGCTACACAACTTTAAATCACAATTTTGTTTAGTTATTGCAGCAAAAATATTTATAAGGTTCAATACGAAATAAAATCATTTAATTTAAGGTTATGTAAAACAATTCATATCTTAGACCATTTCTTCTGTTGGACATTTAGTGTGGGTTATTAAAACCATAAATCTTGATGAAAAAGAACACCGATTAAATATTATTGTCGAATGCTGACCGCGCTTGATATATACCCTTCAAGTGTTGGTTATCTTTAATAACTTCTGGTGAGGTATCAGAATTCTCCATTGCAGATTAACATGAACACCTATGATCATCGAGGTCAGTCAGTCCACTATTTAACTGCTTTAACCATCTCTGTACTACGCTTTTACCTTACACATCTTATTATTTTTTATTAATTTCTGCACTATGGCCATGACTATAAATTCTTCGTTCCATTGATTAACTGCAAAATGTCCTAAATATCAAAATTATTCAAATGCTTTCTACAGTTTTATTGATCATGTGTTTCGTAATTTGTCCAACGATAACCATTAATTTTAATAGAGGTTCTTTCTACGGAATTTGAAAGGGCTTCCAACGAATGTTAACACGTTCCACAGTGTGGCATTATCCCACAATATTGCGTTCAGTAGATAATCTGCTAGTGTTAGTTTCAAAGTTATTTTCTACAGCTATTATGCATAGTTTCATAATAAACTGTAACATGTTCACCCCAACACTCCTGATCAACGAACTTAGTGCGTCCTTCAGCGAAGTTTGAATCATCTCTACACATTGTTTGTTGCATATTGTTTTTTACCTTGCGAATTTTATAACTTCCATTTATTTCTCCATCATTTTGTTGTGAATCCATCGTTGCTTTGAATTTTTGTTTCAGGTATTGGCCTAAAACTACTCGCATTTCAGAACATATATTTTTTCTTTTGAAATTATGGGAACACTATATTAATATAATTTGAAAATAAATGGTATAACATATCAAAGAGCAGTTAAAAAATTCCAAAATTTTATGTAGTACGAAAAATTGACTGGCAAAAGCTGCGTAGAACATTCGTTTTATTTCATACAAAAAACCACTGAACTTATAAATAAACCCAAAAATGCAAACAGTTTAGATATAATTAAGCATTCAGTATATTACATTTTAATCACTCAAAAATGCTATTACCCATGGCCATTCATCAGACTTAACAAAAACCAACAAGCTTAGTAAACAATAACATATCGATATTTCCGAACACGACGTAGTTAGAGTTTAACGATTCCTATAAAAATAAAAAAAACTCCAGAATAATTTAAGAGGACATGTTTTATCGAAGAAAAATTCCAACATTACGATAATAGACATGTTTTCCGTTCAACACCTTCATGTCTAAGTTTTATCATTGGGTTAGTTTGTATGTATATAGACTTATGAGGAAAGACAATCGGTTCAATTAATCTGAAGTTCGGTTTGAGTTTTTTAAAAATAACGATGTTAATGTAAATAAGAAATAAAATATTTCTATTAAATATAATTAAATTATTTATAGTGTCAAGCGAATGTTATGGTGACAATGCCATAGGTTATGTTCAATTTAACTGCAAAAATTGTATTTGCAGGGTCAAAGGACGTGTACCATATGTCCAAGATATAAAGTTCTGAGTAACGCTTATATAATTAGCCTAATTATTAATGAAAAACTAAGAAAACTTCAATGTCACGATTGTGTAATTTCAGCAGGTAATAAATACTCAAACATCATAAAAAAATATAATGTTATAAATAATAATCTTTCGTATATATATGATGACAGGTGGTTATAAAAATTTCATGTTGTTTGAGGATTAATGCATCGTGCTGGTTGGAACCATTCATTTCGACGTTTAACATCTTGTGGCGCATTTAAAACAATTTATTGGCAGTTGTTTTTGTAGTATTCGTACAAAATGGATAACTAACTAGATTTGACATTTTCAATAAATTTATCAATACACTGATGATAATAACAAGAACAAAAAATATATATATATATATATATATATATATATATATATATATATATATATATATATATATATATTATATATATGTTAGACTATTAGTCCGGAAGTACCTCCGATCGTTTGTGTCCCGTTTGTTGGGAACGTGCAGACGTTTCGCCAAGGTCACACTTGGTATTCTCAATACTTGTCTGAAGACTGAAATTTTCAGTCTTCGTAGTGTCTCGAAAAAAAAACGTTTCGTGTATATATATATATATATATATATATATATATATATATATATATATATATATATATATACCATATATATATATAATCGTTAATTCCAATAAGGAACTCCTCATCTTTGGATGAATTAATTTTAAATCGAAATGTCAGAGATAATGAGCATACAGGCCGTAGTAGTCTTTCGTTTCGGCGCGTTATAAAAAGACATAAATTGTCGTTTCTTCAAGCAATTTTAAGTATTCGGAACAGTTCGAAAAAACGGTGAAATACTAGAAATATTGCACGTGTGGACCCAGAATGGAAGAGTCTCCAGAAAACTCGATCCGACGACGTGGTACACAAATGGGAATTTCTCCACGCAACTTATATTGAATTTTGAGAAGTGACTTGCACATGTGTCCCTATAAGTTTCAAATTTTTCAAGACTTTTTACCTACTGACAATAATAAGTAATTAGAATTCCGCAATACCATTATAAATCACTCCTATCAAATTGATAATTTTCGCGCAACATTTATTTGACGGCTAATGATTATTTTTATGTAGATTTTTGAAGGAACATATTTACATAATAGAACTTTTTTGGGATATGACGGGAAGGGGTTAGAAAACTTATCTCAACTCTTACGAAGTAATAAAACTTAGGAAATATATAAATCACCTCATTTATTCGGAACCAATGCTATTAGAGAGTAGCTAGGAGAGAAATTATCGGGCTATTCAAAAAGATTTTTAAGTGAAATGAATCAAAAAACGTAGAAAATAATTGGCATGTTTTCCCAAAATTTAATACGATTGTTGCTATTTATATATCCAGAATGATAAATGAAAACATATTTATCATGGAAAATGGTTTTATTGTTTTTCAAAATATTCTCTGTGATAATCGATAGAATGTTGCATACGTTTGAACCAATTTTTGAAGCACTTTTTGAAAAAAAAACATGTATTTTGAACGCATCGACCGCTTCTTCTGGTGTCGAAAACCGTTAACGACGTAGTTTATTTTGTACAGGGGAAGAATAAGAAATCATTGGGTGCCGCCTAATTAGGACTGTACCCATCAATATGAATAACCCACCAATTCGATGTTTTGACCGGTCAAATATTGAGTTGTTCGGTCCGATGAGTGACAGCTCGCGTTGTCATGGTGAAGAATTATCCTGCGTCGCTGGTTGTTTTTTCTTACTTATTTATAAACTTCTGGCAAACAAATAGTTGTGTACGATTCAGAATTGGCCGTCCTACGATATTCTAGTGGCACTGCCGCCACATACCCATTTATACCAAAAAACAAACCACCATTTGCTTCGAACTGATTCTTCGGCGAACAACTTTTGTTGTGTTTGGCATATTCTGAAAGACCCATACAAACGCACGTACAGAACCATTTTAACGCACCACGATTATATGTTTTGGGCATTTCTTTGCACCAATCAACACGAGCCTATTTTGAGCGATTATCAAATGTTGCAGAATCCAAGGAGCACAAATCTTCTTCACGGATAAATGTTCATGTTAGTACTTAATATATTAGTATGTCATCCTAATGCCTAGGGATGCAACAATCTCACGATATGTCACACGATGATTTTGCTTTGTCAGTTCGCGAAGAGTATCGATGTTTTCTAGCACAACAAACGATTTTGGACGACCTTCTTTAAATTCGTCCGTGAGTGAACGACATCAACGATTAAATTTACTAAACTAGTGATATATAGTGGGTTTAGATGGTGCTTCATCGTCAAAAGTCGAAGTGACTTGATCGATGCACTGTTGTTGAGATAATCCATCTCGAAAATCGTAGAAAATCGTCACACCAAAATTCTCACGAGTCCATTTTTTTACTGAGATGAAATTTCTGATGAAAACGTTCTGGGTACGTATGCAGTCAACAATGTCAAACTTTACGATGTATATATCAGATGGCGCCTAGCATCATCACTGTCGCCAATTCTAGATACATAAATAGCAACTCTCGTAAATCACTTCTATCAAGTTGACAGTTTTCACGTAAAATTTATTTGACAGCTCATGATTATTTTTGTTATTGTGTTATTTACATAACAGAGCTTGTTTGGAATATGAAAGGAAGGAGGTTAGGAAATTTATTTCAACCCTTACACAGTACTAAAACACAAGAAATAAATAAATCACCTTATTCATCGAAAACGATCTTATTAGGGAGTGAGGAAATTATCGCGCTATACAAAAGGATTATTAAAAGAAATAATCAAAAAACTTGGAAAATAATTGGCATATTTTCCCAAAATTTGATAAATATTTGTATTTAACTAATAACTCTATAAAAGGACGAATCGAGCTTGATGAACGAATTCAAGATGCATTGTTAATAAAAGAAGTTTACGGTATGAATTTGGTGAGATTTATTCATTTTGAGGATCCACCCAAATATTCATTTCAATGCGTGTTTTCGCTTCATCACATTTACTTATAGTATCAATAAAAGTAACAAAACGTAAAATAATCAATCAATACCAATGACCAATCAATCTGTCGACAAAATGAGCAAACTCAAAGAAATGATGAGTAAGCTCATGGAACAAATGAGTACAATGCGCAACTTACTTACCACCGTCGTCAGGAATTTGGCTTGTTGCCAGAACATCAAAAAGACAGATCACATGGAGGAGCTGTCATTATTATACGAGATAGTATAAAATATCACGAAACAGAAAAGTTTGCTAAAGACAAGCGACCAACTTAAATATAGAAGAAGACATGGACCAATAACTATGTCGGCCATCTACTGCCCACCCAAACATCTCAACAAAAAAAAGCACTTTGAAGAATTTCAAAATATTAGGCAACAAGTTCTTCGCAGGCGGAGACCACAACGCAAAACATCTAACTTGGGGATCAAGATTGACAAATCCAAAAGGTAGACAACTGGCCATCCGACAGAAACAAAACTCCAGATGCAATAGACTTCTGCATTACAAAAGGAATTGGCATTAAGAAATGTAAGCCCGAAACCTGCTTTGACTTGTCATCAGAGCACTAAATAGCAATGCTAACTGTTCATACACAGATATTGAACGAAGAAAAATAACCTTCTTTGCACAACAATAAAACACATTGGGATTGATTTTGGGAAAAATTAGACAATCTAATCTCTCTAGATCAACCGTTAAAAGCTGAACTAAACAAAGAAACAGTGGTGGAATCCTTAACAAAGAATACACAAGAGGCAGCTTGGTGTGCGAGTCCTAAGTATGAAATACTACTATGGAAAAATCTAATTTTTCCCTCAATCAAACAAAAAATTGCAGAAAAGCCACGGAAGTAATAGCAGCAAACCAGAATGACTTAAAACAAAAGAAAATTAAATAAAGCTATTAAGGAACTAAAAGACTTAATACAGAAAGAACAGAATCAAGGCATCCAAGAATACTTGGAAAATCTTACGCTAACAGAAGCCACGGAGTACTCGTTATGGAAAGCCATAAGAAGACTAAAAAGATCTCAACAATTCAATCCTCCCATTAAATATGAGGATAATACCTGGGCTAGAAATGACAAAGAAAAACCCAGAACTTTCTCGAAACACCTAGAAAGCGTATTCAAACCCTTCCCTTAAGAACTAATCAACGAAGAGGAAAAACAGATTACTGACGTCTTGGAAATTCCATTCCAAATGATTCTACCGACCTACAAATTTAGAATTAAAGAAATCAAACAAGTAATCCTAAAAGAAATCAACATTAAAAAAGCCCCAGGATTTGATCTCATCTTTGGAAAAATGTTGTAAGAATTGTCAAAAAAATGCTTTAAACTAATAACATTCATATACAATGCGATATTCGGTCTAAACTACTTCCCCAGTACTTGCAGTACTTGGAATGTGGCCCAAATCATCATGATCCAAAAACTAGGAAAAAAACCAGAAGATGTATATTCCCACAGGCCCATTAGCTTGCTGCCAACGATTTCTAAAGTCTTGGAGAAATTGTTTGTCAAGAGGCTCAACATAATAATAGCAGACAGGAAAATAATCCCGAATCATCATCATATCCGCAATAAACATGGAACAATAGAGCAAATACATAGGCTAGTGAACCAAATTATTAAAGATCTAAATGCCAAAAGATACTGTTTTGTAACTTTCCTTGATATATATTAGGCTTTTGATAAGATGCGGCATACTGGATTACAAGTCAAGCTAAAAAAGCAGCTGCCTCATCCCCACTATCAGTTGCTTAAATCATACCTAACAGACAGACACTTCCTATTGAAACAAGGCAGTGAATACCCGACTTGCTTTCATTCAGGCGTTCCTCAAGGAAGCGTGCTTGGGCCGATACAGCGGACCTACCGTAAACAAGAACCACTACAGTGGCAAAATATGCTGATAACAATACTATCCTGGCATCCCACACTGATCCAACATCAACCTCAAGAAACCTTCAAGCGAACCAAAACAAAATACATTAATGGCTAAACTCATAGCGCATCAAAGCGAATGAAATCAAGTCCATGAATGTGACATTTACATTACGTAGAGAAACATGTCCCTCTGTGAGAATTAATAACTGAATTAATAACAAGACGAAAATGCTAAATATGTCGGCATGCATTTAAATCGACGTCTAACATGGAAAAACATATATTTACCAAGTGCAAGCAGCTAAGACTCAAACTAAGTCATATGTATTAGTTCACTGGCCGTAAATCGAAATTAGACAACAAGGTATTGCTATACAAGTCCATTCTTAAGCCCGTTTGGAACTTATGAAATTCAACTGTGGGCTACGGCCTGTGACTCCACTCATTATCATTCCGCAAAGGTTCCAGAACAAGGTTTACGAGCCGTCGTAGACGCACCGTATTAGGTCCCCAACGGGGTCATTAGATATCTCTCGAGGATATCCCTCTGGAATCCATCAAGAAAGCCATACATCGTTTCAGTGCGAACTACATGAAAAGAGTGCTAATGCATCCTAATGTGTGGCTAATCAGTTAAATGTGCGTGATAACAGCGAAGTGGGTAGGCGAAAACGTCTGCTGCCATCAGACTTGAATTTAAGACTCAGATAAGTTAAACTTAAGACTGACTAGATAAATGTACTCTAGGTTTAAGATTTAGATAATGATTTTGAAAGGAGATCACTGACAACAAATCCTTATTGCCCTCTGGGCAGATTGCAGATCTCTCTAGGAGATAAAAAAATCGTTTGATCTTCTTTAGCTAACCAAATTAGTATCATCAGCTTAACTCATTTCATGTAAAAGCTTACAAAATTATTAGTGCGCGACGAGCTCGAACAGTGAACAGTATGGGACGAGCCCTTTATGTTTATTTAAACAATTTTTACACTGCAATTTCCATGATTTTTATGCATCTAATAACCTCGTATCTATTACGTTTCTATAAAATTTTAAGTTACTTACATTAATATTATTGTTAGTTTCATAAATATGTTGGGCAACTGCCAATCTATTTGATCTATTTTGTCTTAATTGAGCGATATGTTCCTTGAACCTTGTTATTATGTCCTTGTTTGACCAATATATTTATGATTACAGGCCTTAGATTATATTTCATAAATCTTTCACTCTTTAGAATTTTCTCCTTAGGATTACCCAATAATTGCTGCAATTTATTATTGGATTTATATACTAATTTTATATTAATTTCTCTAAGTATTTTATCGAGTCCGTTTGTGAATTGGGCTTTATATACGACTAATGCAAATTATTTTTGTTTTCGTTCCTAAGGTGGGAGATTCCTGAATCATCTTTCTAAACTATTGTTTTCTAAACTTGAAGAGATTTACCACTAAACACCAAAACAGGATGATGCTAACATGGTTAGCGAAACGTGCGTCGAGCATTTCAAAAAAGTGTTTTGGTGTTTAGTGGTAAATATCTTCAAGTTTAGTGCATCACACCAAAGGTCCCAATAGAAGAATTGATATTGTTTTCTAATTATTGAATTTACTACATTTCCAGAAAAAAATGTACATTTTTAAAAGAAAATCGTTATATTAGGAATGTGACTAACAGAAATAGTTTTGCTGAAAATTTAGTAAATTCAGTCATAGAGAACAGAAATTTAGACTGATGATTCGGGAATTTTCCATATTAAAATTAAATGTATATTAAAATTAAAATGTAACTTTAATAACAGCTGACTATAACAGCCATTACAGTTCCCACGGGCTTTCGATCTTCTAAATGTCTTTATTTCAGTACCGTTTGGAGACTTTCAAAGTGAACATTATTTGAGGGTAGATGAAGAACTTTTAACTAATTGGATTTTATTAATTTTACATTTATACTGATATTGAGTAAATATTTCTTATAAGTAGTTATGCCGTTAATATATTTGTGTAAATTTTAGCTTGAAATATTTTTTATAGAAATTTGTTTATTATTATCTCAAACCTAATAATAATTTCATTTGGCTAATTGCTTAAATTAGCAAATGTAATGAAGGCCATATAGATAATGTGAAATTTGCGTGAAAGCAATTGATTGAAAAAAATTATCAACGTTAACAACGAGTGATATTTTTCCCATTTCGACTAAAGTAGATACATATATTAAAAAAAAACTATGTCATATACCTTTTACGCTACTTGTTTTGTTTTATTAAGGTTAAGGAAAATTAATTATTAAGAAACGTTTCTATTACTAAGTATGGCGGTTAGTAATTTTGATTACTTTGGTCGCTTTTCGATCAATGCATGGTTCGACCAGTAACCATTTGTTGATGGTAATGAATGGTATTAACTGTTCCGCCTGGTTTCAGAAGCTCATGTTCTTCAGAAGCTCATATTCTGCATCAACCCATGATTTTCTGGAATTTTTAGGTTCTCTAAATATATTCACTTTTCGTCTCCAGTCTCTATCCAATGCAAAAAGTCTTTCTTTTATGTCGATAAAGCAAAACTTCGCACACCGGCTTTTGCTTTTCCATCTCTCTGTCGTTCAGCGGATATGGTACTCATTTTCCTGCTTTCTGGATTTTTCCATAGCATGCAGACGATCATAAATGGTCCAGCGACCGACATTTAACCTCTTTGCCATTTGTTGTTGAGTATGCATATCGTCTTCTTCCAACAATGCTGAACTTTAGATATTTTTGGTTGACCCGGGCGTTCTTTGTCTTTCAAGTAGAAATCACCACTTTTGAATATCTAAATCAACGCCCACAAGTATTTTGCATTGAGGTATTGTCACCGTAAGTTTCCATTAGTATACGACGCCTTTCACTCACGTTTTTCTTTTGATTGAACAAGAAAAGCAATACGTAAATCGTCTTTATTTGGCTCGAAATTCGACATATTTACCACATGAAAAAAATATGATGGTAATTCTAAATCCTTTAAACATCAATGGCATTTTAAAAGTTACTATCGTAGCAAGAAAAGGACATAAAAAATTGAACTGTGAACCAACACTTGTTTCCAACAGCAACTCTTAAAATATTAAGAATTATGAACAGTCATACCTCATAAGATACAGTTCGTTGGATTTGTTGGTAAACTAACGTTTATAATCAAATTGTCAGTTATGTGATTTAACATTTTCCAGTCTTGTAGAAAATATAATATAAAACTCCAAGGTGTTTCAAGAAGAACAACCAGCTATTATAAATATTTTAATCTAATTAAAAAACTCACATTAGATAATTAATATAAATCTCAAAATATATAGAATATTTTGCCGAAATCGACTGCTACATAGAAACACTACTTGCAACATAACTAAAGAATTCAAAGACAATGGTACATCACAGAACACTAAGTATCCAAAGCATTGTAAGTTAAATGTTTTAGATTGACCCCTCTTTCTCCTGTTATATCGCACATAAATGAATAACCTACTACATCTATTGGTCTACATTATTCCAAGATGGAATTGACTCAAAAACTAAAACTGGGCAATGGGCAGCAACACATGCTCTGAGCAGATGTTACTGATGCCAGTCTATGTTGAAAATTTGTGTTTAGCGTCGAGACACATTTCTATCTTTGTCAATAAACAAAAATGCCATATTTTGGATTCGAAAAATCTACATTTAAGCCGAGAGAAACCTATACTGTAAGAAGAAATTACTATTAATGCAGATTTTAGGCAACATGCTTTACAAGCATTTCCATAAAATAGTTATGAAAAAGCGTATGAAGTAATGAATGAAGTGCGCTGTACAAATATGACTAAATTATTTCTATGGCCTAAGATGGTTGTTTGAATGAAGCAACACTTCCAATATATTTCCAGCCAAATGGGGTTAAGAGCCGATATTTCGAACAGATCGGGTTTTTACGCACCGTATCTGTAGGTCGTGTAATTTCGGGAAACACAAACACAAAGATATGATACGTTGGATCCCGTTCGTTGAGACAATTTTAATATCAATAACGATGATTCGTAAGCTGAAATAAAAAGTTAATATTATAAACGCCATAGTCGGTATGGAATAGTAACATGAAAAATAATTAATATTTTATGAACAGAGTTAATATTTACAATGAGGCTGATTTAACCATAAGACGACCTAGGTTTTTTTTGGTTGTTCTTACATAGCACTTTGAATTTTATCCTTTTCGATACATAATTCCGATGTCTTTACATTATAAATTAATAAACATTCTAGATTCTAGATTTTAAATAACAAAAGGTAATCATGTACATATATATATATATATATATATATATATATATATATATATATATATATATATATATATATATATATATATATATATATATACATATAGATCCCTTTGTGGATCAGACCTTGACGTGGTAAAGGGGTTTGAGTAGGGCAATGAAGCTTTGAGCTATGCCGTCTGGAGTCTATGCTCCTGGAAGGGTCACCCCTGGCGGACAGGTCAAGGCGTAGACCTCAGACTAACATGATCCAAAATCTGCCAACCCGCATTGGACCAGCGTGGCAGATTACGGTCCATACCTTCAACATGGTATTTCAATATGTTGAAATATGACAGTACAACCTCAAACACGGCCCTCATTCCCCGGAGGCCAAGGGGCAACTACCTACGGCAGCGGGAAGACCTGCCCCAAGGCAGAGGGTGCTAAGAATCACCGGGTTAGATCAGGCTGCCATTGGACTTTTGACATTGCAACGTTAAATATACGGACTATGAAAACAGAAGCCCGATTGCAAGAACTGTTAATCGAACTTGACAACATACATTGGGATATTATTGGGTTCTGTGAAACACGAAGAAAAGGTGAAGAGTTAATCAAACTGGAACCAACTGGACACGTACTCTACACTCGAGGTACGGAAAATGGCCGATGTGGCGGAATTGGATTCCTCATCAATCGAAAGCTAAAGGACAGTGTGGTAAAATTTGAAAGTACATCCGACCGATTAGCCCAATGCGTCATTCAGCTGAATAAAAAGTTTAGGCTTCAAATCGTCCAAGCTTATGCACCAACTATAAACCATAAAGATGAGGAAATTGAGGAATTTTATGATGATGTGGCCCAGCTTTTATACAAGGAGAAATGTAGGTACAAAATCCTGTTGGGTGATTTTAATGCCAGAATTGGAACAACAAGAAACTAGCGGTGATATTTTGAAGGAGATAATGAAACTAATAAAGGCACTGTCAGTAGATGTAAGAGATATTAAGCTGGAACCATCAGACTCATGTGGACGATACTAAGGCATTAAGGGAGGAAATAAAAGAATTATGGAAAGAACAAGCAGAGTTTAAGAAAGAAATAAAGATGCTAAAAGACGCAGGTGAAAAAGCGATGGCTGAAGTAAATGATTTGAAAAAAGATATAAATTTAAACAATGAAAGAATAAAGAAGCTAGAAAGTAAGGAGAGAAGAAAAAATAGAGTTATACAGGGACTGACAATAGGTACAGGAGAATACAATATGGTGACTGAAGACACAATATGTTTTTCCTTTATTTGGGTTTTTCGCCACTATCTATAACTCAAAAATATCAAAAATACCTGTTCTTATTTAAAGAAAAAATCACTGGGTAAAAATAAAAAATCAAACGGAGACAAATTTCTCAGAGATTCTTTTTTGTAATAAATTTGCCTAACGAAAAAATTTTAAAGATATAAAAATGTTATAAAAAATTTTAAAAACTTTTAACGTTAACGTTTCGGAGGGTACTCTCCCCCCGTTTTCAAAACTAAACTAAAAAATAAATTATATTAATTTGTAATATATGTAATATAATAAGTAATGAGTGAAAGTAAATATATATTTTTTTTATATATGTCAACGATACTTGCATTGACAACAATTTTAGATAGTGGAGAAAAACCCAAATAAAGGTAAAAATATATGAACACTCCACAATCATTCAGACATTACTGAAGACACAATAGATATATGACAATAGACACTGTGTGAAAATAGGGTTTCTGAAATTGGTGGTGAACGGCCAAACCTGGAAATGGAATAAACGATAAAACGTGCTGGAAATAACTGGAAATGCAGCAAGCGGCTCAAAAAACTAACAAGTGCTACAGTGGATGGATATATGAATCTGACCCAGCAACAAAATGGATTGAAAATTAATTCATCCAAAGATGAGGAGTACCAATTGGAATTAATGTTTCTGTTACCATTGATGTGGAAAGTAGCAGAGATGATAATGATCCCCAAATCTGGCAAACCGCCACATGAAGTTTTCTCCTATACACCAATTTCTATCCTGCCTGTATTATCGAAATTATTCGAAAATATTCGAACTTCTATTAAAACGACTAAAACTAATCATAGATTAATGTAATCTGATCCCGTCACATTAATTTGGGTTCAGGGAAAGTCATTCCAGTATAGATCAGATTCACAGAATTGCAAATATAATAGAAAAGTGACTAGAAGAAAAGAAAGGCTGTTCTACAATCTTCTTTGATGCATGTGGCACAGGCTTTCGATAAAGTTTGCCATAAAGGTTTAAAGCATAAAATGAAGATGTATTTACCCTAAACAATTTTCTGATATTCTGGCATTCTACATCTTAAAAAGACATTTTAGAATTAACCAAGAAGAAGGCTATTCTCAGCTTAAGAAAATTAATGCAGGAGTATCGCAAGGAAGTGCACTAGGACCAACCATTTACCTTTTGTACACAAGTGATATTCCTAGCTTGGAAAATGACACCATAGCAACGTTTGCAGATGTCACTCTAAATTAGCAGTAGGTAATGATCCCGAAGAAGCATCAAAACAATTGCAGATATTAGCCAACAAAATTAACAATTGGGCAAAACAATGGAGAATAAAATTAAACGAATCAAAGTTTGTATTAGTTACTATCTTACCTATTGAAATGCAGTACGCAGGCCTGGTCTCTCCTCGGATGGTCACCCATCCAAGTATTAACCTTAACAAGTGACGCTGCACTTGGACTTCCGAGTCGCCGGTTCACAAGAGACGCGAAGCTCCTGGTCTTTAAAAAAAAAGAATATTTTTATAGTATTAGTATTTTTTTTATAGTAGCTTGAATAGTAATAGTATTATAAGATATTTTGTTGTCATATATATATATATATATATATATATATATATATATATATATATATATATATATATATATATATATATAATCTCCATTAGAAACTTCAGACCTAGAAGTCTAGTGAATATTGCCAGTAACTATTCGCGGAAATAACTGTATTTTGCATATGAAATACGGTTGAAAATCACTTTATCGCCTGGACTAAGTGCCGACATTCACAAAACTCTAATAAGAAAAACAAATGTCAATAGACATTTTTAGTAATCGTTTGCAATTGATGCTTCATTAAGAATTTATTGAAGGTCGTACATCAACATCTATTTTTGCAACAACAATGGACGGTGAAAAGAATTGATAAATATTAATGTGGTATATAGTAAGTGTAATACATTCCTGTGCACGTTGACATGAAACATTTAAAAACATCTGAAAACGTTGTCGCATGAATATTGGACTGCAAAAAACCTTGTTGTCGACGGATACCGTCAAATTTGATCAACATTCTAAGACAATAAAATGCTCAAATAGTCCAAACTAACTACTACAAAACAAAAGCGTTTTTACACAGGTTCAAAAACTGTATACATTGTTTTTTGATGTTCTGGCTATCAATACTAAGCGATAGATCTGTTAATGCTAATTGATAATCGTCGGTAATCGGTGAATTTCATAAAAAAATTCAAAATCCTCGCATTATTCTTTATGATTAGAATACCAACTGTCACAAAGTTGTTTAAATTACCTGCGCTACTGTATAGCCCTCATTTACCACGTTTGTTTCATCTGTGTTCAAAATTTTCTAAACCTAGTAGCATAATTATCAATTTTTACTGTTTAATCTGATCCCTGTTTCATTAACGCGATCATCACAGGCTACCGGCAATTACCCATTTTTTAACAATCTGACATGTGTGTGTTTCATAAAAAAACTGAATCATGACATAATTGTTAAAAAAAATAGATAAATGTGCCGATTTCTCATGACAATTTGTTAGTTTTTGGTTTCAACAACCTTTACAGTTGACCTGATAAAATTTAATAATTTATCAACGTTTTTTTGACAATTTTGTGTTATGAAACACATGATTGTCTGGATATTTATAATTATTCCACCACTGTCACAAATACCAGAGAGTAAACTAGGAGTTTGTCGCTAATCTCTAATGGTGTTTAAAAGTGTTTATCATTTTTATTTATTAGATCTCAGTTCTTATGTTGAAAGTATTGATAGTCCCGATTTATTTTGCACGATTATATTTGCAGATGCCACGGAGGGTGATATTTAATAAATGAAATAAATGAGTATTTAATAAATAAAATTCTTCAACAGGCTACTAGAAGGAAGCTCCTGAATCTGTGCAGCAGATTTTATGTGCATTGGATGGGCTCAGGTGCATGATATCATATTAATTTGCATAGACTGTCGTTACACAACAGCGTTGTGTAAAAGATGTAAGCACGTTAATTGTAAATTGATTACTGGACGAAAAAGTACGTTGACCCACTAATGCATATGCAACCCAGTTATGCATGAACTACATCAACATTCCACGAATTGCTAGTATTTTTGATGAATCATTATTTTCAGCCGGATCTAATCAAAATGAATCAAAATTTATCGACAGAAATGGAGAGTATTCTATCAATGCAATGGTGGTATGTAAACCAACCAGTGTCCTTTAGCCTGGTTTGGCTCATTACGCTAGGATTTTAAGATATTCAAAGTTAGCTCAACAATGGGGAAATGGAAGAACATTGTTTCTAAATGCCAAAGTATTAGGAGATAGTGTATACGGTTTAAGAAAGTGGCTTATTACTCCTATTATTCAAGTGCACATACTAAGAAGTGAAGCACTTTCGAGATATTTCATAATATTTAAATCAATACATAGATTGATGGAAAATTTATTACGACTAATAAAAAGAAAAATTTAATTTTTGGATCATCTGAGATTATAGTCATTAATTGGAATAGCAATATCGAAAATGATGAAGGACAATACGATGATGTACCCAAAAATGACACGGGTGCTATTGAAGTGCTTCAAGCTTCGACATACCAATTCAGTCAAAATTGATTTCTTAATGTTTAACATTTTTTTATGATATTCTATTTATTTCAGTCACACAAATATACATTTAAATTGTAATCGTTTATTTAATTAGCCAGTTTATAACCTTCGTTGATAAAATCAACTTGAATCATTCTAAAACATCCTTAAAAAATGAACTATCACAAAGTAACGGACAAATCAATCAATAATTTAAAACATCCTTATGAAACGGCAAAGTAAAACTGGAGGAATTGGAACTGGAATTTTTAGCTCATTTTCCATTTTTAAGAGCTCCAAGTCAAGTTGAATATTCCTCGTCTTGCTATTCGGTTATTCATTCACCTGTGCTAGGTAAGCTGTAAGTTTTCGCCTTTGCAAGTCTATAAAGTCTTCATTTGTTGTGTTACTCGTCTTGTTCCGGTTAGGTGTTCGATTTCTTGCCTCAGGAAAATTTAGGAACAATTAGTATCTGATTCCACTACATATATTTCTGGCAGCACAGCTTGTCCAATATCAGTTCACGAATATTCCTTTACATGCAATCCTTCACTAACAAGCGAGTTCGTGTCTATCTATTATTTTAAAAATCAATTGGGAGGTATAGCTGATTTTTTTTTCCAGTTAGCCCGTTTCTACAGATTTAATATAAAAATAAGATTGCAACTATGAAAACATAAATAAACAAATATGCTACATTTTTAATAATAGAAACTAACCATCCATAAGGCTGCTAACTATTCCCCAATCTCCTTCCAACTGTTGACGTTATGCTTGTGAGTAAGCTGATTTCCGTAACTGCCGAACAATACATTTATATTTTCATTAATTAAATTCAAAATAGTCATTTTAGCACTAAGCTCCATTTTTATCTTCTTTCTACTGTGGTGCTACTACACGGCAGTGAGTTTTGACCTTCAACATTCGCTTACAACCGAATCAATCTCCAATAGCCCCTTGCTAATTTTTGATGTACAGTGGTTCTTCAGCATCTCTTCATACATTGTCCTGTCATCGTGTATTTGGTCAATCACCTTTTCTGTTACCGCCTATTACTCCTCCATGATTTCTTAAGCTCTTTTCGGTATGGAAATAACACATCTACCTGCCACCTATGAGTATTGTTACATCTGACCAAATTGTAATGTATGACATATGTTTTATGAAACTCATTTTATAATTTATCAATTAAACCAATACCCTCCTGTCAGTTATGAAATAATTGTAACAATTAAAATTCAAGTATATATTTAATTTTTTGTCACTTATCGGTTTGTCAATTTTTATGAAATAGAGCCCAGATCGTTAAATCTTATCTAACTGAAGTTTCAATCTGATTGAATTAATTCTAATTAAAGATACAAACTATGATTTAACTGAAGATGACTATCAAAATATATTGAATTAATTTTTTATCCAATAATTTGTGTTCCTAATTAGCCGCACAAACTTTTGCAGTGACCTATATTATTTAAATACTGATTGCGATAGAATATGTGTTTCAATCTACCATGCGTGAAAGAGGTCACATAATGAATGATCATAATATTTAAAAACAAAGACATTAATACAGTCACTAGAGCAGCTACATTAAACTAGAATAGCAAAGAAAAATACTGATGATGTTATATATTCAATGTAAAATTGCTTTTTAGCGGGATACACAACTAGATATGCAATCATCTATTGTAAATGTTGCATTTGTACGAAAAGCCATTGTTCTTTTAATTTTAGAGAATAAGTACCCTTTATAGTTAATCTAACTGCATTAAGATTATTTACCAAAACTAATTATATTTAAAGAAATTATTTGTATTTATGAATATATTGGATAACATTTAATAGTGAGAATCATCAATCATGATATAGGTCATTATATTATAAATACTGTTATTTCCAAGAATTCGATGGATCTTCAATATAAGGACGAAAATAATTCGCTTAAGAAATTTACGATATTGGGTATAATAAATCACATACTCTTAATAGTATTTGCAAATTCCAATTCGAGATAAATAAACAAGGTTAGGTATTTGGGCTACAAGCTTAGAATTAAATACGTTAACACTACCGCATTGAAAATCCCCCGTAGTATTCTGATATTAAGTCTAGACCAATTGAAATTTTTTCTATATATTTTCTTTAGAAAGTTTGAAGGTTCAACCTGAGGCTAAAACAGCGGATGTGAGAAAATTCTTGGATATGATATTGGTTTGACCGTCTTATTAATCGTGTAAACTAGGGGGCTGACACGAGAATTGTAGTATCGCTTGTTGTGAAGGGTCTTTCAAATTGAGCGGTTTTTTTTTATTTTTGAATAAAACACAGAATTAGCATTGATTTCAAAAAACATTTTATTGATGAATGTACACATTTTACTGATGAAATACAATATCTGCAGAATGACCACCTCATGCAGCTCCACAGACTTCCATTCTTTTGTCAAAATTTTGAAAGACATTTTGTCATAACCGTGGCTCTATCGGACCAATGACTCGAATAATTTCATCCTTTAGTTCAGAAATCAATTGTGGATTGTTCTTGTAGACCTGGCTTTTTATGTATCCCCTAAGAAAATGGTGCAACGGTGTCAAATCACATGATCTTGGTGGCCAATTAACATCACCCTTTCTTGCAATAACTCGTCCAGGAAATGTTTCTCCAAATAAATTAATTGTTTCATTAGCAGAGTGAGATATAGTTCCATCCTGTTGGAACCACATATCCCCCATATCAATATTATTCAATTCAGCCTGCAAAAATCCAGTTATCATCTCCTATTGAACACTATTCACAGATACAGCTTCACCAGTAGCATTTTGAAAGAAATACGGCCCAATTACACCTCCTGACCATAATGCATACCAAATAGTGACTTGTTTAGGATGTAAACGTTTCTCATGAATCAATCGTTGTTTTTAACCCCAAATTTTGTTTGTTAACATAGCCACGAATTTCAAAATATGCTTCATATGAAAAGATGATCTTTGAGAAAAATCATCTGTTTGTTCTGTGATGCAATTGATAAATACACGACATTTTGAATGATCCAGTGGCTTTAGTTCCTGTGTTATTTGAACCTTATATGCCTTTATAGCTAAATTCTTTCGTAAAATAACCCAGGTTGTGGATTAACTGACTCCAAATTGTTGTGAACGACGACTAATGGAAATTTCTGGGTCTTCAACAACACTTTCACGCTCCTAATCAATGTGCTCTAGTGAACGACCACTATGACTATATATTTAACTTCTTTCATCTTCCACCGAACCAATTTCTTGATATTTTTGAACAATTCGATTGATCGTGCTTTCAGATGGACGATTGTTCAAACCGTAAATATCACGTCATTATTTAAAATCATTTTTCACTGAACGCTCATTTCAGTAAAATAATTCAAGAAATTTAACGCGTTGTTATATTGTGTATGACACGGTTTTTATAAATGTCATACATTACACTTCTGAAAGGAAACTAGACGTAAGCAAATTTACAACGCCATCTATGGTTTATTCAAGATTTATAAAAAATGGTCCATTTGAAAGACTTGTTAGTTATTACTTGAATGGAGGAATAGTTCTTTATATTGCATTTTAACAGGTAGCAAGTGCAAAATGCGACGAGTAGTCGCTCCTCAGTAACGACAATTCTAGGCAGGGTAAGACCGGATACCTTTTGAGAAGTATTCTACGTTGATAGATCATTGTAGGCTCCTCGAGAGACTTATGGTTAAGAACATATCAAGTGTATCTTGAACGGGATGCCTCGGTAGCCGATGACCGTAGCTCGGAGCTACGTGCTGGTATGTTGACGCCTCTATAACTTAATAAAGCAATCAACTATTTAGGTTTATCATTTATTATTTATAACTCATTTTTGCAGGTTATAATTTATAACAGTTCCTTTTGCACTTGCATGATTATTTTTTTTAATAAAATTAACTATTTATTTTCCTGGAGATGCCTTTAGATTATTCTGGGTAAGCTTATCTATATTTCCTTGTATTTGTTAAATTGTTTGTTTTTAAGATTTAAATAATAAGAAATAGAACATTCGAACGAACAATTCAACCGATGTAAAATGGTTTGATTAACCATTTTATTTCAAATATATGATTAATAATATCATACAAGGAAATGCCGAAATCATGACCCATTCTAACAAAAGTGTTACTGTTATAATATAATATTATTTAACAATAATTTTATAATTTACATAACATATTAATAAAACCATTCGAAAAAAAATTGAAAAAAAACTGATGAAAATTATTATACTAGTAAATTAAAAATATATATAAGACTTATAAAGTAATATACTAAAACTGCGATCAATGTGTGAGTATACGCTAAAAGTGAGTATTTAATGACAATTTTAACGGTACATAACTGAAAGATGAATAATATATTAATTTATGTGGAAGACCTAGAAGGAAGTGTTCGATTTTGATTTTAATTAAAACTTTTAATAATAAGTGATTTAATAATTTCATTAATATAAATGCAATTGCAAGGAATAAACGATTTAAATTAAATGTAAACGGTATAAAGATGAAAATAAATTAAATCATGTGAAAGCAGTTATTAACAATATCTTAACAATAAAAATATTTAGGAACATATATAATCATATATAAATTATATATAATCATATATAATATATATATATATATATATATATATATATATATATATATATATATATATATATATATATATGTAGTGGTAGATTTTCTTGGACTCCGTCCAATGAGACAGCAGTAGTTGAGTGTCATCAGACACCCAACAGTTGGGTTCCACAATCTCATGTGGAACACACAGCAACCTGCGTCTCCGCCTAAATGAACACTTTGGTTGGTTGCTTGACCGGGAAGGATCCCACCTATCCCTTCACTGGATGACACATGTTTCGTCTCTCGAGGTTCAGACTCGGTCAAGCAACCAACAAAAGTGTTCATTTAGGCGGAAACCCAACCCAACGGTTGGGTGTCTGATGACATTCAACTACTGCTGTCTCATTGGACGGAGCCCAAGAAAATCTACCACTACATATATGCGCCATCCGACGGGAGCTCGGCGAAAACATGGGTTGTTGGCTGTGGATAGGGACTCCCTATTCTTGATGGTATGGTATATGTCGGCGCCCTGAAGAGTCTGAACCTCGAGAAACGAAACATGTGTCATCCAGTTGAAGGGGTAGGTGGGCTCCTTCCCGGTCAAGCAACCAACAAAAGTGTTCATTTAGGCGGAGACGCAGGTTGTTGTGTGTTGTTGTGTGTTCCACATGAGATTGTGGAACCCAACGGTTGGGTGTCTGATGACACTCAACTACTGTTGTCTCATTGGACGGAGTCCAAGAAAATCTACCACTACATATATGCGCCATCCGACGGGAGGTCGGCGAAAACATGGGTTGTTGGCTGTGGATAGGGACTCCCTATTCTTGATGGTATGGTATATGTCGGCGCCCTGAAGAGTCTGAACCTCGAGAGACGAAACATGTGTCATCCAGTTGAAGGGATAGGTGGGCTCCTTCCCGGTCAAGCAACCAACAAAAGTATTCATTTAGGCGGCGGAGACGCAGGTTGTTGTGTGTTCCACATGAGATTGTGGAACCCAACGGTTGGGTGTCTGATGACACTCAACTACTGCTGTCTCATTGGACGGAGTCCAAGAAAATCTACCACTACATATATGCGCCATCCGACGGGAGGTCGGCGAAAACATGGGTTGTTGGCTGTGGATAGGGACTCCCTATTCTTGATGGTATGGTATATGTCGGCGCCCTGAAGAGTCTGAACCTCGAGAGACGAAACATGTGTCATCCAGTTGAAGAGATAGGTGGGCTCCTTCCCGGTCAAGCAACCAACAAAAGTGTTCATATATATAATCATATACAAATATAATAAAGTGGTAATTAAACAAGTAAAATCTCTATTAATTTCCATCAATTAAACAAGACAAAGAATATTTGTTTTGATGTCACATTATTAAATATATTTAGGAACAAGGAGAATTCATCCGTGCTCCACGTAAATATTGCTCATTATTCCAGCCACAACCAAAGCATCAGCACTGTCGCCCGAGATCGGCTCTTGGCCTTAAACTGTCATCAGTTGGGCCATTTGAAATACAACTAAAGGAATGATATACATCACCCTTATCGGATGCAGGCTGTAACTAAATGCAACTCTCGCTATCATGTACTGAACATCCGGAATGGGTAATATTAACGTGGAGCACGGAAGAATTTTTCTTGTTTTTGAACATGTTTAATATTGGGCTTCACGGGCCCACTATGTAACTCTTCATATTATGTATTCGAAGTGATCTTCATTAGAACTGATACAATGATGTCCGCGTTTAATTTCAATTAGTGTTCCAAATGATTGTTGGTGTAATCTTTTGATATGCTATTATTATATTGAATTAACATGTTAATATATCGACGACCTTTTATTGTCAAAAGAAGAATTTAAACAGGCGAATATGGCGAATTTTTTGATAAAGCATTCTCCTTTTGTATATATATATATATATATATATATATATATATATATATATATATATATATATATATATATATATATATATATATATATATATATATATATATATATATATATATATATATATATATATATATATAATCACAAAATACACATAAGGTTAAAATATTAAAAAACCTAGATGATTATACATCCACGTCGAGATCATCGAGCCATTTAAGTGCAGCCGGCGTGGCATCGTTGGACTTCCATAGGCCCCCCGGGAGACTTCCCAAAGGGCAGGAGTTCACAAGGTGATTGATTGTTTGATATGGGTCGCGATTTCAATCTATACCGTGGTAGGTGCTTATGTATGGACAATTCTGACATATTTGCATCGTGTATTCTGTCCCATTGTTATTTCGCTGCCAATATTACTACAAAGGGGGTACCCAGGCAGGGGGTACCAAGTATGTTTACTTTTGTACCAGACAGGGGCTCAGTATTCTGCTGAGGAGTAAACTAGTGCTAGCGCAGATGTTCGGAGTATCTGACCGTTCGCTCCCCAGGATGATTCTCCCAACTTGTGAATAAGATTGTTTAATCTCTTAACTTTTTGTGCCACCCCGGATTTATGCTGCCTGTAAGAGATCCAGATCTGTAAGATCTGTCCAGGATGACGCTAAGATAAGTCGAGGCGGGATGGTGCCTAAGCCTTTTTCTCCCGAAAATCCCGCCCAGTTCAGCATATGCTTGTCTTGTCGAGAGATGAAAAACACATACCTCTGATTTGGAAGGATTATGTACCAGTCGCCACTTCCTATAGAGCGACTCGAGGATGGCCAGGTCAGATGTAAGGTTTTTGCTACAAAATTCATGATCCTTATGTTGTATACTCAGAGCCATATCATTTGCAAATACAGATTGACGGGAGATGGTATCTGGAATATCATTAGTATATATGTTGAAAAGTAAGGTAAGTAGATCCCTGAGGTAGTCCGTTTTTAACAGTCTTTCCACAGCTTTTTTTATCGTTTAGGTGGACTGTGATCCTTTGGTTACTTATCACGTTTTGAATGGCGAATTTGAAGGTGGCATATTTTTACATATGGGATCATTTATTGTAGTTTGATGACAAGCTCTTTCTTCTTTACGATGTCATAGGCTGATATAAGGTCTATAAAGGTCATAGCTGTTTTAGGCCTGTTTGAAATCCTGATTCTATATGCGTCGTCAGAGTTACATTTGATCGCTACAGTTTCGTCCTGTTCTAAAAACGGCCTGTTGTAGTATTAGTTTACTGTCCACTATAGGGGAGATAATATGGTAAATTAGTCACTCAAGGAGTTTATAGCACATGCTTAGAAGTGCTATGGAGAGATAGCTAGCCGGGTTGTTGGAGAGCTTTCCAGGTTTCAGTATTGCTATCACTTTCGCCCTGAGTTCGGAATTTCCCCGGTATTAAGGATATTGGTGTAGTTGCGTAATTTGATTCTGTTTAGAGCGACTTGGAGTTCCTTTAGCGTAAACAAGTGGGACCATCGTGAATTTGTCGGTAACTGGTGGAAGTTGACTTGTACTCCATTTTTAATTTCTCTGGCAAATTTTTTATCAATGGGTACGTCCTTTGTAAAATGTTCGAGTCTTTCAGCAACTTGATCTGGGTTGACATCAGTGGTCTTTGATGGTGGAGTTACTGCCATTCCTAGGCGTCCGAGAAGTGACCAGCCCTGTCAGATTGAATGGGTGAAGCCCATACTCTCGGTTGTTTCTTCCCATGGTTTCTTTCTGGCTTTATCTAAACTATTGTTCTAGTTTTCCTGACCAACGTGGTATATAGGTTTTCCGATAGCCTCTTGGAATGCCGTTTTTTGTAGGGTTGAACATGGTGTCGACAAATTCTCTATAGTTTTTTACTACCGGCTCTCTCGTGACATGTCCTTTTCCACTTTATCTCGAAAGGCATTCTAGTTGGCCTTTCTAAAATTCCATTGTGGGACCTTGGCAGGTCTTATGACGGGAATTTGTATCCCTAGTGTGATTAGGGAAGGTTTATGTTGACTATGTGGGAAGTTTCCCAAACCTTTTCGAGTGACTGATATAGGCCTTTTCGTATGATCGAGGGATATAAAACAGAGATCCGGACTAGACGATGTTTGCCACTTTGCTGAGAGGAAGGATTTATTATCTTTTGCGTCATATAGTAGATGGGAGATATCTCCAGTTAGTATAGTGACTATTGAATTCTCCAAGGTATACGATCGAGTGGTTGGCTCCAGACAATACCGTTTCACAATACTTAGATAAATTCATTACAGATCTATTTTTTGAACAATTTCATTGCTGATTTCAGTTGTTTGTGAATCTTGCTTTCACTGTGAATAATTTCTTCACAACCGTTTTAAATTATTTACATCACTTAGGAATTATTACACATGTGGATAATTTTCACCGTAAGGGCAATGTATTTTCATTAAACATTTTATAACAAACAATTTAAGGTTGCTTTTAAATTTGAAACTCATTTTTCGACCGAAGTACAAAAACAGACCCCACTTAATAAGCTACTACATTAACTAAAAATGTATAAATGTTATGAAAATTTGACACAAAGCGCGACTGTCGTATTTTTCAAATGCATAGTAGATAGAGTAGATGCCGTTAATAATATTTTTTCTGAGTTCGAGAATTTCTTGGATATCTCTTCTTCCTTTTTATTATGTAAATAAAACATTAATATTAGGAGCTTTTTTTCGATAGAATAGTCTCTTATTATTTTCGATAACAACCCGTTTAAAGTGCAATCCTCAATACAACGGAAAACATAGTAGTTATTCAAACTGACCAACATACATTAAGACCGAATATCAAAAGCATAAGAAGTCTGATTTATAGAACGGAATTGTGCAGCATATAACTCAATAAAACGTGAATGGATTATCCGGAAATAGAGAAAAGGGTTTCGGGCTGTCACGACTGATGATATATGCCATATTTTTATATAGGTCCAATAATAAACGGAAATATTTGTAGATTTTCTCAGAAAAACAGATATTTTGTTAAAAAACTTTGAATATAAATATAAAGCTTATAGCATCATATTGGTTAATACCATGGTATTGATTATTGGTTACATGGTTACCATGGTATTAAAAACTGTAACTAAAATATTATCAAATATGACATGTTAAATATATATAACAAGACAATAAAAATAAAATATATGTCCAGAAACTCAACAGAAGAACACAGCAAATTCTAGAAATAGTTGCCTACATTAAATTTCTCTAAATAAATTCAGAACGATGTCCGTATCTAAAAAGGTTAAACTTAACACTTTACGTGCGTCAATTAACTATTTGGCATAGTAATGATTTGATATACAGTTCATATTTTTTTGATTTTACAAAACACAACACGCAGCGTAATAACTGCTGCCAGTCAGCCACAAGATGGTATTGGCTGTATAGGTGAGTTATATGGTTGACAGTTAGGATGGCTTAAGTCCAGAAACTGGTCTTGGGAGACACTTGCTGACGTTTTGGTGGGGGCTGAATGAACGGGCAAAGCACCCACGTAGCGCACATATTCCTAAATTATGCCGGGTATCGGTCCAGCTCAGGGCTGAGCTAAATACGCGAAACGCCGCTCGCGACGTTACAAAAGTATGGAAATCGCCTATGAAGAAAAAACAAACACTGCGTCATGGCGACGTCAATGAAATACTATATCGTGGCGACGAGGAAAATCAATAAACGGACGCCCGGAAGCTGAGTCAAGCGCCGCAAAAAGCCGCAAACTACCCAGGTACAATCTGCGCAGTCGCCGGCCTATAAGAGCTAAGGCAACGACTCGTACTCCTCAGCTGGACTATTCACTCGAAGAGTGAAAGTCTAACCACCAACAGATGAAACATGTGCCTTCCAATGTAATGGATGGGTGGGGATCCCTCCCGGTCAAGCAACTATCCAATGTTCATTATGGCGGAGACGCAGGTTGTTATGCGTTCCACATGAGATTGTGGACCCCAACGATCGGGGGTGTATAACTCCTGACTACTATTGTCTGAATTGTGTATATATATATATATATATATATATATATATATATATATATATATATATATATATATATATATATATATATATATACCAGGTGTCCCATTAAGGATGGATCGCGGCCGTATCTTGAAAACTATTTATCCCATAGCTTTGCGGAAAAAAATATTATACTAAAACTGACTGTGAGAAATTCACCAAAAATATTGTTAAGCTTCTAAAACGACCGCAAGAGGGCGTGATGAGCTAAACATTTTTTAAAATAATTTTTTTGTGTATTTTCAAGTGTTAACCGAATAAGAAAAATTCTCAGTTATAATTAGCAAACTGTCGCCTACAACTTTGTATTATGACATTTTGTCGTAACTTCGCGAATAAAGAAGTGGGGGGGGGGGGGGGAGTTTATATATATATATATATATATATATATATATATATATATATATATATATATATATATATATATATATATATATATATATATATATATATATATATATATAGTATACCTCGCCTAAGGTACTGGATGGGTCACGGGTGGTGGATAGTGAAAGTTTCATTAGATATTAATGGACAGCTACGAATATCTCAAAACAAGCAGCCCCGAACCAAGGCAAAAAAAAAACTAAATCCATTTAGCGTCTGACTTGTATCAAGCGGTTGAGTAGTCAGCGTCTGTCCAGTGGTGCGGCTGCTATTAAATTCTGGAACTAACCCCTCCAGTCTTAACCTCTGAACCGTCATGGTTCAAACCTGTAATTCAAAGTACAAGATGAAGCCTTCTAGTAAGTCCGGGCTTAAACGCAAAATCTTTTAGAGGGTGTCTGAATCCACCGAGCTTTCACAATTTCACTATCTGAAAATAATAGAAAAATAGAACTGCAAAAAAAATCTAATAGCACAAAATAACAATTTCAAAGAAAAAGAAATTAGTTAGTAAATATAGTAAATATTTACTTAGTAAATTAAAAACGGAAACAATTACTAATTCATCAAGTATATCCAAAAGTAAAACAAAGAAATGATAAAAAGTACTGTAAAATTTCATATTTCTGTCCAATTTCAGAACAAATAGCTCGCCCTTTGAGGAAACATAATTTGCAAATAGCGTTTAAAACCACCCAGTCAACCGGTAAATTAATTTTTAATGCCAAAGATAAAACATCAGCAAATACAAAATCTGGCGTTTATATGTTAAGTTGCAACGAGTACAGTAGCTGCGATGTTGGACAAACCGGCAGACATTTTCAGACCAGATACAAAGAACATACATCTGTATACATATTAAAAAAAAAAACAAGACTCTAATTTTGCGAACCATTTCATAGATACCAGACATATATTTCCGGAGATTACAAATTTGAAAATTTTACGTACAGCGCCCAACAACTGTAAAACCTTAGATTTAAAGTAGTGTTTGAGAATGTAAAGTCGTTTTACGAAACTATAGTTACACAAATTTTGTTTAAAAATGAAAGTGATTGATAACAAAGTAAAAAAATTGTTTTATTCCTTTTTAAAAAATGAACAATCACAAAGTAACGGACAAATCAATCAATACTCAACTTAATTGTTTTCGAAGAATTTCAAACCAAAACTAAAAAACCTATCGGCTTGAAATTCATGGGGCATTACTAGAAAAGTTTCTGCTTTGCAGAAATGTACTGACCTTTGTGATCACGCCGCCATTTATCAGAAAATCTAATATCTTTTCAGTTTATCCTCGTATGTTGATTAACTGTCATCCTCGGTAGCTTTACCTGTAGCTACTACATAAACATTACACTTTTATCGGGTATTTTTATATTGATTTCGTACACTAAAGAGTTAAAAATGTTCGTTATTTCCTTGTATATTTCTAAGACGGACAGAATTTCGCATTCATATACAACTCTGTTCTTGAAACCATTTTATATACGTCCTGATAAATGGAGAAGCTGTAACGTTCCTGTTACTAGTTGAAATTTATATCTGATACTTCTACAAATTTGCTCATCTGTTTCAAATTCTAGTAATTACATGAAATGAGGTTGTATATGAACACGTTGTATTTTATTTCTTTTGTCAGAATCTTTAGTATACTACTTTGCATAGAAACTCAGGAAAAATACCTCGCAAGATAAAAAAACATTAACCGCATACTTAAACCTTAAGTACTGTTGTGTAATAATTGTTACATAAAGTACGTGGTGCGGTTTCTGGGACCTCTGCAAATAAAGTATTTTTTAAAGACTAAATTAAAAACTAAAAAAAAAACTAAAACTAACCCAAACTAAATGTCATGCAAATAAAATAAAAATATAATTCTGTTAATTACTTTGTTTCAGTCTTAGAGTTATGTACAATTTCCACACACTTTATTTACATGTTCCAAGCATATTGGTATTTTTGCATGACACGCACGTGTATGCAGTTTTTCTCTTTAGTTTAGAAGGGCAGAGCCTACATGTGGTACGCTTCCTTTGGGAATTTTTTGTTTAAAAGCTCTTTAGAATATATATCGGGAAGGTTTTAAATTATGCGAATTAAAAAACGATCCTTATTAATTTTGTGGTTTTCAAACTTTTTGGTCATCATTGGTTCCACCAATTTAAACGCAATAGGGTCAATAAAATTAAATCTGGAAATATGGGAGTTATCTATTTTGTTTAAAGACTGATAAATAATAAAAGAATTAGCAGAAGAGATGTCTATCAGTTGGAAAGAAATGTGTAAATGTCATCATCTGATAAGTCTACTATAGGTAAATTTGTTACATTTTTCATCCATACTGTTGGCCAGTATGGATGAAATCCAGGCAGTTGACCTCAGTTGATCTCATCATCATTATTTTACAATGATGCATGTATGAAATCAATAGCACGATTTTATTTTTTTTTAGGAATGTACAAAATAAGTGTTGAATCTTTAGTAAAACCATAAAGACATGAACCTTCACCTGTCGTTTTATTTAATATAAAATAATTTGGCACTTCTTTTTTATTTTTTTCGTAACGTGCCTACGTAGGTTTACGTTGGAATCGTACCTACGTGTTTTTAATTCTTCTACAAGCTGTATGGAGGAGAACCAATTGTCAGCTGTTATATTTCTATTAACACATGGGCTGAAAAGTCCCGGGCCTAACACATAGATGGCGCTAGTTTTATTGCAGTCACATTTTTTCAGTTAATACTAACCTTCAAAAGACAGCTGTTAAAATTTCATGATATTCTATTCATTAGTTTGTGAGTTATTGTGCTAAGAGTGGCGCTACTTTTCTTATTTTCAAAACAATGGGTCAAAAACAATTTCGTGTTTTAATTTTACACTGCTTCTTGATGGGAAAAAATACCGTTCAAGCGAAGCAATGGCTTGAAAAGTATTATGGGGACTCCGCTCCATCAGAAGCAACAATAAAACGTTGGTTTGCTGACTTCAAACGTGGTCATAGAGACACCGATGATGCAGAATGCAGTGGACGTCCAAATGAGACGGTAACACCAGAAAACATAAAAAATCCACAAAATCGTTTTGAATAATCGAAAAGTGAAGTTGCGTGAGTTAGCTGACATCGTAAAGATATCAAAAGAACGTGTTGGCTTTATATTGCATAAGCATTTGACTATGAGAAAGCTCTGTTCAAAGTGGGTGCCGCGTTTGCTCACTGTTGACCAAAAACGAGAACGTGTTGATGATTCTGAGCAGTGTTTGGCCATGTTTAAACGTAACAAACCGGAATTTTTGCATCGATATGTGACAATGGATGAAACATGGATCCATCACTTCACTCCGGAATCAAAACGATCGTCATCTGAGTGGACAGCAACTGGTGAACCTCGTCCAAAACGCCCGAAAGCACAACAATCGGCTGGAAAGGTTATGGCCTCGGTATTTTGGGATGTGCGTGATGTAATATTCATCGACTATCTTGAGAAAGGAAATACCATTAACAGTGAATATTATATAGCGTTATTGGAGCGTTTGAAGGCCGAAATTGCAAAGAAACGACCGCATATGGCAAAGAAAAAAATTTTGTTTCATCAAGACAACGCTCCGTGTCACAAGTCAATCAAAACAATGGCAAAACTACATGAATTGAACTTCGAATTGCTCCCACATCCACCGTATTCGCCAGATTTGGCTCCCAGCGACTACTGGCTGTTCGCAGACCTGAAAAAATGCTCGCTGGTAAGAAATTTCGCACGAATGAAGACGTTATCGCTGAAACTAAGGCCTATTTTGAAGCAAAAGATAAATCATTCTACAAAAGTGGTATTGAACTGTTAGGGCGGCGCTAGAATGATTGCGTTGCTCTTGATGGAGATTACGTTGATGAATAAAGCTAATTTTGAACCAAAAAAACTGTATTTTCTTTGTTAGGCCCGGGACTTTTCAGCCCATGTGTTAATTCCCGATATAACAGATGATAAACGTAAAATCGACTGAGTCGCCTTGCTCAAATCATTTTCTTCTTTTGTCAGCCCAATACCATCAGAATCTTTTCCAGAATAGATGTATGCATTATAAAGATAACTCGTTTTTGCACCTGTGCTACACATCAAATTTAATCCATATTTTGCCGGTTTATTAGGTATATACATTTTCAACCGACATTTACCCGTAAATGCAATTAGCATTTCATCTACTGGTAGATTCTATACAGGTGGATGTGTTCAGTGAATAAGAGCTCTGACAGTTTACAATAAACATTAAAAAGTTCAGATATAGCGACTAGTCCATTTTTTACATTATCTGCTCGATTTTTGAAATCATCAAAACTTACGACTGCTAGAATAATTGCAAATTGTTCTTTAGACATGACCGCTCTAAAAAATATCCTGACCTCTACCATTAGTCGCAAATATTGACCTCAAATATTCTCGGTTTGATTTAAATATAACCGTAAACAATAACGAACCGATAAGAGCTCGAAGTTCAATTCCATCCAAATCAGCATCAATATATATTTTTTATTAATATGATTTAAAATTAAATTAACCATATTAGGAGAAAAAATTGAGCTCCATACAGTCAATATATCATTTTGACTATTTTGAAATCCACGTGTAGTAGGTAGACAATTTACAAAATTATGTTCCGGTGTTCTGACGTTTCTGGTAGGTTTTATATTTGACCATTTGAAGCTATTTTTACCGTAGTAATAATTCTGTTTACCTTCCTCTCTTCAGTTTCATTACTCTCACTCTTTTCCTTCAGTTTCAACTCTCTTCCTTCAGTTTCATTATCGCTTGCATCTTCTTCTGGTTCGGAGAAATGGTCGTTAAACTCCGTATCCTCATCAAATTCATCTTCTAAGTCACTTAGGCAGTATCAATTTCGTTGCATTTCATTTTTTCAAACTTTCTTCAAAATTTGGTTCATTTGATTTGATTTGTTAAATTATTCATTATTAAGTTCTGCAATAAAATAATTTTATTGCATAGTTAATGTGGTGAGCTCTTAAAGATCGATTGCTGAGTTTGAAATTAAATTATAAATGTATAATTGAACTTACCGTGCAGTCCTCTCAACAGCACACATATAACTGATTTATAGGAAGGTATACAAGCGCTTATAGTGCTAGAGTTACTAGAAGTGGGGAAAGACGAAAATTCGAAGGGTCAAGCGGTTTCAGAGAACGCACCACGGTAGTTAAGGATTAAAATTTTAAAGGAATGAATGTGTCATTTTGGAATCTTAAATATTGAATTTTTGCAATACTATATATATTTTGCAGTGGACTATGGAAACCAAGCAACCGCTATCAAATTCTGCAGAGCATCTATTCGACCACAGGGCATCTTTACCTAGACAGTGGTTTTAGTGGAACAATTTATAGTAACATAAACCATAGTGCTTCCAATAGTCTCCCTCGAAATACGTTTTAAATGTTAAGTTATTTATTATATATAAAACACAATACATTGCTAATTTTAAATTAATTTGTTTTTCTTAACACAAGTGAAAAATTCAATACCCTGATTGTTGCTACATTTTTTCACATCACATATAGGAACATCAAGGTAAACAAGAAAAGGTGTATGATTGTTATTTCCGTTATTTAAATAATATTTCTGTATTCCGAGAGGTTTACTAAATTTAGTAGAGAGAATTACTTTTTGGTTAACTTCTTAAACAAACACTGAAAAATGATTTAGTATAGTGTATTTCGTACACAGCATTTTTCCGAAATTAGATATCTGTAGTTTATAGACGTAAATAGCCAGTTTCAGAGTTTAACGACGTTTGCCACTATAAACTACATGTTCGGAATAAAAACATAGTTGTGCGAGTTGAACTCGCGATAAATCGTATTGTAGATGAAGAAACAAGGTCGAAATGTATTTATTTATTATTGAGTATACTGCTTAGAATGACCAAAAAAGTACAACACCCAGTTTTCATATGATAAATCAAACTTAAAAAAGGCCCACTATAAAGTATGTGTTGTTTCTTGTTTAGCCTTCTGTTTCCATATGTGAATCCAAAAATTATTTCAAAAATTTTGCAAAGAATTTTACGAGCTTATTTAGAAAAGCAAATTTATTTAAAGTTTACGAGCTTATTTAGAAAAACAAATGAAAATTTCTTCTAGAGAGAGTAGTGGAAGCACTATGGTATGGATTGCTCAACTAATAATAATAATGTCGTTAAAAATGAAGGCATCAAAATGTAATGGGACACAATTATAGTCACCGATCCGACAGTATTACATAATCGGCCAGATTTGGTTGTTTTGGAAAAGAAAGCTAAGCAGGCTATCATCATTGACATAACAGTACCACTAGATAATAACTTACCTGCGAAATACATTGAAAAGGTTCAAAAAATATGAACAGCTCTTTTGAGATCAATGACATATGGCATTTACATAATGTAAAGACAATGCCAATAATCATATCAGCCAACGATCTGGTACACAAAAATACCATCAAACATATTGAAGATCTGGCTTTAAGTAACCACCTAATTTTAAAGATGCAGAAAGCAACTATTCTAATATCGTTCGAAAGGTCCTGTCCAAGTAGTGGATTATTTGCTTATCTTGATCTGCAGATTCGATAAGTAAAGGATTTACCGCGTAGGCGTGAAGGAAAAAAATACAATAATACAATTAGTTCGCCCATAACAGTTTGATGGTATTCAATGCTATAATTTATAATAAATACACTTCAATTTGCAACAAAAATTTCTCCTTATAGCACAATTTTATTGTTATGAAGCCAACTTTTAAGTCAACACGTTAACGTCAGTCAGCAACACACCTATTTATAATTCAGAGTGATTACATTATACTACAAGGTAATCATATTAAAATATACACATTTTCCTGATGCAAAACACATGAGTGTCTGGAATATATTTAATTTTTTTTTTTCTTTATTTGGGTTTTTTTCGCCAAGATATAAAACTCAAAATATCAAAATTTCGGTAAAAGGTTTCTGTAATATTTCCCTCCACGGTTCCGTTACGCTAACTTGTGGGCATACCTGGTACTATACCCGAGGTTCCAGGCAGAATGTTACGAGCGGTCCTGACTGCTACGAGCATTCGCCGCATGACGGCGTGAGTTGTGTGCGATCACGACCCGTCATTAAAATGGCCAGTTGGCCTGGCCTGGTCCCGGTCGTCCCTCCCAACTACATTCCTTGCGTTCATCTGGAGCTCGGCTGATGATCGCTAAAAGGCTAGAAACCGGTCCCGAGAGACACGTGACGTCATATGGTGGACAGTTGGGCGAAGGCGATCGGTGGCACCACGTGGAGAAAAGGTGAAAGGTTTCTGTAATGTATATATATATATATATCCCCACATATATATGAAAACTTTTGCTGGACCGGGAAGGAGCCCCACCTATCCCCTCAACTGGATGACATATGTTTCGTCTCTCGAGGTTCAGACTCTTCAGGGTGATGACATATACCATACCATCAAATCAAGAATCGGGAAACCCTATCCACACACACCCCACCACAGCCAACAACCCAAGTTTTTGCCGACCTCGCGTCGGATGGCGTATATATGTACTGTTAGATTTTCTTGGACTGCGGCCAATGAGACTGCAGTAGCTGAGTGTCATCACACACCCAACCGTTGGGTTCCACAATCTGTTGTGGAACACACAACAATCTGCGTCTCCGCCTAAATGAACACTTTTGTTGGTTGCTTGACCGGGAAGGAGCCCCACCTATTCCTTCAACTGGATGACATATGTTTCGTCTCTCGAGGTTCAGACTCTTCAGGGTGCCGACATATACCATACCATCAAGAATAGGGAGGCCCTATCCACAGCCAACAACCCATATTTTCACCGACCTCCCGCCGCCGTTAGAATAAAAATCTTCTTAGAAAGGGCGATTTTAATAAATCTAGAATTTGTCAACATGCTTGGGAATCGGGTCATAATATCAATCGGAATAATTCCAAAAGGGTATTAAATTAATCGGTAACAAAATAAAGAAGATTTAAAGAAACCGCTATAATTAATTTAAATAAAAATAACTGTGTTGCTATGCCTTCGGTAGATTTAAATTCAATATGGTTCCCGATTCTAACGAATACAATTAAAAACATTTAAGAATTTCAATAAACAATCACAATCACACGGTAAACCTCACCTATATATATATATATATATATATATATATATATATATATATATATATATATATATATATATATATATATATATATATATATATATATATATATATATATATATATATATATATACATATAGACATATATATATATATATATGTCCCTCTCATTAAAAACTAATTGTCAATGTAAGTATCATTGACACACACAAAAAAAAAATTTACTTTCTATGTTTTCATAATTTATAGAAATTAATATACTTTATTTTTAGATTCGTTTTGAAAACGGGAGGAGAATACTTCCCGAAACGTTAACGTAAAAAGTTTGTATATTTTTTAGAACATTTTTATATTTTTTAAATATTGTTCGTTAGGTAAATTTATTACCAAAATGAATCACTGAGAAATTTGTCTCCGTTTAGTTTTTTGTTTTTACCCAGTGATTCTTTATTTACATAAGAACAGATATTTTTAATATTTTGAGTTTTAGATCGTGGCGAAAAAAACCCAAATAAAGAAAATGAATACGCCACAATCATTCAGACATTACTTAGTATCTGGAATACAAATCAGAATTAATTTTAGGTAAGATTATATTAAAATACAGTTGTTTTAGTGTAAGGGCATATTCTTTGTATAAATGAACAGTATGGAATCTGGATTTTTTTCCCAAAATAACTCTCAGGGCAATATTCTAGACTATGTTTAATTTATTTAAAACGTTATTACTGGCACCACCCCAAGCAATTATTCTATACATTAATAATGATTGACAAAGGGCAAGATATACCACCCTTAACCAGTATTGATCTAAAATGCCTCTAAGTAACTTGCATCTATAAAACAATTTTCTAATACGGGCTGTCAGCTTAAAATTCATACTTTTATCGAAATAAACACCCAGATATTTACAGTGGTATTAGTGTGGGTGGACACAAATCAGTACACTTGTTATATGGATTAGTAGCGTGAAGAATAGTACACTTGTTATTCGTTTTAAAAGATCTTCTATGCCGATTGGACAATAATAACAAAGAACATTTAGTTACATTAATTGCATGAAAATTATTGTCAAGCCATTATTTTATCAGATAAAAATCTTTGGATACGGTGTTAATCAGATTATCAAAGCATTTTCCGGTAAATAAAAACGCAGTATGATCGGCAAAACAAAAGAGTATTCCATCGGTCTTTAATAAAATTATGCTATTAATATATAAAGAAAAATTAATGGGTATAATACAGTACCTTGGGAAAGTCCGCAATTTACATTTACTAACTTACTCTAAATATTATCGATTTTAACTTTTAGAGACCTGTTCTTGATGTATGGTGAAATTAAACTTAGAGTAGTACCTCTTATTCCATAGCTTTCAAGTTTGGTACGCAAATAATTTACGACTTGTGGAATCAAATGCTTTCCAAATGTCAAGAAATAATCAAATTACATATTTACCCTGGTCAAGGTTCTCACAAATATATTTTGACACATCAAAGAGTGCATGAGATGTGAATATGCCCTTTTGGAAACCATATTACCTCCTAGACAAGACTTTATGTTTGTCCAGGAAGGAAACCAATCGCACTTGAACAGATTGAAAATGTGCGTTATTGGCTCAACAATATAATCTTTTATTTTTATTAAAATATTATTAGTAAGTTCGGGCTCAGCAAAACTATTGGACTTTTTTAATTTACTCACCAAAGACATTAAAATTAACTGGAGTTAAAAATATAGATTCATACATTAAAACAACTGTATAGCTGAAAATCCCTGTGGAATTTGTAAGTTTCTGATTTCAATCATCCCACTGCAAAACATATTTATTATTGTAAAGATTCAATATTTAACATAACGAAAATAACACATATATTTCTTATCATATCTTATCATTCTTTTATTAGATAAAAATCTTTAGATACGATGTTAATTAAATTATCAAAGCATTTTCCGGTAAATACAAACACTGTGTCATCAGCAAAACAAAAGGGTATTCCATCGGTCTTTAATGAAAATATGCTATTAATATATAAAAAAAGTAATAGGCATAAAACGAAACCTTGAAAGACTCTGCAATTTACATTTACTGACATCAAATATAGGGCGAATGATAGGCCATATTCCAATAGATATAAATTCGCTAATAACATTCTGTGCACTTGCTGCTCACATATTCTTCACCGAAGACTCTCGCGACCTCATATTGGGAAATGATTCGTCCCATGTGGCTCATTGAAACACAGAAACTGCCTGTTTAATATAAGTTTTTGGAGGCCCATATACACACCAGTCTAGAGGTCACATGCGATGTGTTGTGTGAGGTGGAAACAAAACGAAAATAACATTATTTTGAGAGACATATTCTAATGTTTCAAGATATTTATGCGATTCATTATTATCCATGATCAAAATAACTTTTCTTTCCGAAGTTGAACGGGTAACATCAACAAAGTGACAAAGCCATTCTAAAAAGGTAAACCCGTAATCCACCCGTTCTCCGTAAAAGTGGCACTGACATCAGGAGGAGCTCTATCCAACAATCTACCAACCATTATTTTTCTTCCAAAAAAATAGAAATAGAGGTGTGAAAGATGCAGCTGTATTACAGCAGCAGTCGGTCGTGAGCTTTCATCTTTCAACACAGGTTGTTACTTGTTGTTTGAATGCATGTTTCATCAGCGTTATAAATCCGGGTTGCGTCAATACCATGTTTCTTTATTTCTTTTTCCAATATAAAATATATTATATAAAATAATTATAAAATATGTTCACTTGTGACTTTTTAAAACCGCGCGCTCGGGCAACAGATGTTGGTTCTGGCCATCCAATAGTCAATACCGAATATCAGTTCTTAAATCCGAAATACCAGTCATTCCCTGACCATCTTTAAAAGGGTGTATAATGTTATTCTTTTCATATCTACTTGGTATGCAAGTTTTAACAATTCCATTTTAGACAGATCATAGAAAAAATCATCGACATGAAAGATATATTCTAGCAATTCGCTTTCAACACCCTCCCGCGCTTTTTCTCACACCTTCCATTTTTAAATTTCCATTTTACTTCTTCGCTGCAGCGGAAACCGATGTTTTCTTAGCTCCATCCATCGCGAGTTTCATAATGTTCTCACTCCACGGCGCCTGTTCCATTTTCCGCTTATATCTATTCACCATCTGAAAAGAATCCTACAGTCTTTAATATAAATCTGTATCCGGAAAAAGTGAACGGCTACCTGCTTCGTCTTACCAGCTTTTCCCTCGAGCATATTCATTTGTGAATTAATAATAACCTCAAAAATAAAGTAAAAATACGCCAGATTTTTATCTTATTTCAAAGATAATTAGTACTAAAATGATAAAAATTGATAAAAAATTAATAAATATTAATAATAGAACGGCTATAAAGATTTTTTACTAATCAGAAGACAATAATCTTGATTTTTTTTAATAATACTACCGAAAATATTTTGTTGCATGTAGCTAAACCAATACCCGACCTCGAAGCCCGAGTGGAACTGATCAAAACTAATGTACTTTCAGTCACTTGCGGCGCACGCAACATTGACCCTAATGTTTGCTGTAGTGCGGGCTTTAGGCGGGCCACCTTCCCCTACTTTTTTGAAGACGACAGCGGACGCACAGTTACAGTCAATTCAGGGCGTTATACGTAAATTCTGGTACCTGAATTGCAAAACTTGCTGGTTATAATCAAAGAACATAGTTTAGCAGGACGGCGAAACCTCACACACGGGTTAGTGAAATTTTCCCAAACAAATTGATCTGAGATCTGATCTGAAATTGATCTAGGAGAGCTGACATAAATTGGCCTCCATGCAGTCCTGATTTGAGCCCTATGGATTTTTTCTTGTGGGGTTATGTAAAATCGGAAATTGACGTCAATAAGCCGAGTTTTTGGTGCAGCTAAAAGAACATATCCGACACGAAATGGCAGTCATTCCAGATATTACGTGTCGAAGCCAACCTCAGGAATGTTGCTGTTCGTTTTGATGAGTGCCGTGAGCCCGAAGGTTTTCATTTGGGAGACATTATGTTTAATAAGTAATTTCCTGAAATGTGTATTTCAATAATTAATAAAGGCCTTTTTGATTGACGTCTTTGTTGTATTTATATCACTACATCAAAAAGAAACTTTCTTTTGATACACATTGTATATGAATATTAAGTTCCGATCGTCTTAGAAATATACAAGGAAATATCAAATAGTTTATTGAACTTTTGAGTGAACGAAATCGACACGAAACTATGCGATAAATGTGTAATGCTTATGTGATAGCCAAAGACTAATTCGAGGATGACAGTTAATCAACATACGAGGATAGAGTGATCTAAGAGTGAAAGTCAGATTCTTTTGTGATAAATAGAGGCGCAATCGCAAATGTTAATAAAAGAAGATAATAGGCCTTTCTTGAATCATATTAATGGCAAGAAAAAAAGAAATAAACAAAATAAATTAAATTTCTCCATTTGTTGATCAGTAAGTTGGCGAAATTTAGCATAAATTGCTATTCTACTCAACAAACCGTTCTTAATCCCTAGACAGACACGCCTATAAAACATAGAACACCTATAAAATTACAAATATTTTCTCTCATGTCTCACCCATATACTCTAACAAACATTATTATTATTACAAATCATGAACAAATATTGTTAAAGCTGTAAAACAATAATAATAAAAATTACTTGATTTTGATGAAGTTATTAATAATAAAACTTTGAAATATATTTTTTTAAACGTAGTAGCATTATATATATATATAATTATATATATATATATATATATATATATATATATATATATATATATATATATATATATAGATATATATATAGATATATATATATATATATATATATATATATATATATATATATATATATATATATATATATATATATAAATTATATCCGAAATAGACCAGGCAATGACACCTACATCTAAAAACATAATCTATATAATCTATATAATCTAGATCTCGTAAACATCGATGTTTTATAATGTAGTATTGTAAATTTGTTTTTATATATAATATTCACAGAATGACTGGCTGAACGAACCAACATACTTTTAAGGGATTCATAATTGTTGTTACCATTGATAACCTTATACCTGAAATTAGCCATATGTAGTTGTCATCTGTGATCCATAGTAAGACATAGTAGTAAGCCACATAATTATTAATTATATTGTTATCCCTAGAATATTCACGTCGAGGAAAACTTAAATATAAGTTTGTCATCAGCATAAGCCTATACTTCCATGTGCTGAACGAAACGCAAAATATCAGAGTATATACAATGAAGAACAATGGATCCAACACTGATCCCTAAGACACACCAGATAGAACATTCACTTTAGACGAGTTTACAAGATTAACGGAACTATATTATGTTCTACAGTCTAGAAACGATTTCACTATATTAACGGATGATTTGTCAAACCCATAGTATGGCAATTTTGCGCATAAAAGGCTGTGGTTTAATGTATCGAATGCTTTAGAAAAATCGAAAAATCCAGTAATACAAACACGATAGCTAAGCCCCTGTCATAGCTGTTAAATAAATAACTGGTTACTGAACCCGGAGTTGTAGGCATTGAAAATCTAATTCTAAAGCTACCTTTCGAATCGGAGATTATTTTATTGGAGACAAAAAACTCGTATATCTGCTTAAACAGAATTTTGTCAAGAATCTTAGAAATAACTGGAAGTATTCTAATAATACGCAGGTCAGAAAATAAAGAAGGATTACCATATTTTGGAAGAGGAGTCTCTACAGTCTGCTCCCAAATTAAAGGAAAGTAGTTTTGCTGTATGGAACTATTAATTATATTAAGTATACCTACATCAAGAAAGGGACTGCAATACCATAGCATCCGCAGAGAAATATTATCAGCACCTGCCGTATCTTTTTTTAAGCTAAATATCATATCGTGCACTACTCTGTCATCCACCAACCGGAACTACTATTCGAATAGTAGTAACTTATCGTTTCATCGCAATTATCATTTACATCTGAAACAAATAACCTAAAATACCTATTTATAAGTTCAGGCTCATTTAAGTTTTCAGGTAAACTTCTTTGGCGCTAAGAAACTTTCATAGGAACTAGGAATGTCCCACTTTACCGTTAACCGGCATTTTCAACACATAGGAATGGTATACAATTTTTAAATAGTGAAAACCTAAAAAAACTAAAAAAAGCAATTACTTTTGTTGCACCCTTGTATTACATTCGCAATGTACGTATTAATCCAATTTCACAAATTATTTACACAATATAGATAATAGCCATGAGTACTAATTCCACCCTAATAGCTGCAAATTCGAGTAGAATTTGTAACAATGCAAGCAAAAACTGAATTTCCAGAGACGTCCATTTTCTCAAGTTTTATTTATGGTATTTAAAATCTAATCTGATTTTAATGCATTGCTTAAAATCTAAAACAATTTAAAAAAAACCAAACCAAATTAAACTGCGTTTCGAAGCGTTTCCTAACTACTACAATTTCATAAACTTTGTATAAAATGAATGGTAATGATATGGCTTATTGCCTATTGAAATTACAAGTCTTGTTCCTAAACTGAATATTTTTAAATAATTGCGAAATTCGACGGAGAAGCTTTCTAGTTGGTTCCTCAGCAATTTTTTTTTCGAATTTGAACTCAATATGCCGTTTTATGGGTTCCTAATAATAGAACACAAGCTTTAATAATTGTACAAAAAATGATAGGTTACTGAAAAATGGGTGTCCTTTTAAAAGTCCTTTAAAAAATACGGTATAAACTAATGTTTTGATCGCTACGATCAACGCCATCCATGCTGGTATTATAACTTTACAGTAACCGCTGCACCGTAACTTTTTTCTTTTCTTTCTGGGAATTTGGGGTAATAGGATGAAGTGGCATTATACCATAATAATTGGAGGTCATGGACCATTTAACAATAATTATAGACTTGTCATCTGACACTCTATAATCACAAGCTCCTTTTTTCTTTTTCCAGATCTCAATCCTAATGCGTTATAAAAACTCCTTATTTCGGATTTGGCTCCTTGGTATGGTTCATACCATACTATGTATCCACCGGCGGTGGCTCCAATCCACAATTGGTACCGTATCTCAGCGGTTTCCCCCGAATAAATTGTTTGCAGCCAAAATACGGTACCATGGCTTCATCTACACAATGAAATTGCTTAAAAGGGGCAAAACCCAAGCCTTTAGCTTTAGCGAATCTGTCTGATTGATCTAAATTATTATAGTCGCAACAATGTAAATTTGTTAAAATATGTTCAAAACTATTTCGCGACATAGACTCGGATACCAAATTATTATGAGAGTCTTCAAAATTCTCCCACATTATCCTGCGCCTTGGAGTCGAAACGTACCCACTGAGAAGTAAAATCCCCATAAAAACCTTGATCTCTTCTACTCTAACATCTGCCCTTGGGTTTTTACTTGCCGCATAATTGTTAATCCAGGTTACAAATATTTGAATTATTTCTGCATCCATGAAATTTTCAAAGAGTTGTACAGGAGATGAGTTAGTAGATGAAAAACTAAACAGGGACCACTCTACATTCAAACGCGAATTGCCTAAATCGTGTTTTATCCATTTATATTCTTTATTTTTAATTTCGGTTAAATGCTCCCTTTCTTTCAATAAATCACGAACTTTCGACAATGGAATTAAATATTCTTCTTCCCATAGCCCAACTTTTTGTTCATCAACGACTGGCAGAAATAATTCATCTTCTACCCTAAGTTGAGAAGCAGGAAGATTGTTTATGTTTAGATTCTCTTTATCGCCTGAATTTTCATCTGTTAATTCATTTGTGCAGAAATCTTTGTGCCCGCTGTCCTTTTAAAAGGACACCTAAATTTTCACCCACCTGTGGACCATGCCACATGTTAACAACAAACCAAACCATTTTTAAACCCTTTATAGAATATATACTGTCCGAATACTACAATTGAATTACCATGCCACTGTGAATAAAAAATTAAAAAATAAACTTACTTACTGAAGTCTATGGGCATGACTATGATAATTGTGACACTTTTCAAAGTGACAAACTAAGCAAATCACAGTAAACTTATGGTTATTTAACTTTACCTGTCAGTTTACATATTTAGTTAAAGAAATTACATGCTGCCATCTCATGCAGAGTAGTTTACTTAACACAAGAATCGATAACAATGTTATCTTCTGAAGGACTGTGGGTATAAATGGGTTAATTTCCAAAAATAATTTTAAAAATAACTGCAAAAAACATATTTTCCTGAAATAATGATTAAATACAATAATAATTAATAACCATTGACAAGGATGATTATTTATATAATGTCAGAATAACTAATTCGTTAATAAATTAAATTAGCCTGAAATATTAAATTTCCTATAAATTAGGTTAAAGTTAACGAGAGTCCTTTTATTTGACAAGTATAACATATTGCATTGTATATAAACGTCTTAAAATAAAATGAATGCATTTGGTCAGCTTTGGAGGGAAGAAGGATTAAATCTAATTATTAAAATATCCACTACTGTTTTCTCAGTTGATTGTCTTCTCATTATTAACTGCATTGTGGAATGTTTATAAAACACTTGAGGCTTATCGATTATAACCGTGAAATCCATTGTTTACTCCTCAACACCTTCCCTAACTGTGATGACTTTTTCCTACATAGAATTCTGCGAGGGCTGAAATAGATGAAAATCAAAGTGTGTTAAATCCGCTGAATATGAAGGATCATAAAATATATTCTATCCAAGATTTAGCGCTAATCGCTAATATTATATGAAACTAGAGGTTATCATGGACAAAGACGATTTCCTTTCAACTTGCGAATCTTGGATGTTTTGTGCGTCATTTACTTGGTTCTAATTTCTCTATTCTACTCTACCAGTATAGTTTCAATTGATGAATATGAAGAGTCATAAAGGTGGTCTCAGTTAATTCGTTGTATCCTCATATTGAGCCGAGAAAGAAAACTCTTTAATGCAGCAATTTGTTGCAAGTGGAACTATAAGCGCCCTTTAATTTACACAACAGTAAGAGTTGCTGTTGTATTGTTGAAGTGAAGTGTTGTGTTGTTGAACTGTTGAAGTGAACATTTTAGGTTTCTAATCTTATTACCTAATTAACCAACCCTGGAACTTATACAAATCGAAAGTATATAATAATCAATACGAGGGTTGCTATTTATATATTTATGTAATAATAAATAAAAACAAATATTTATCATTAAAAATTATTTTATTGTTTTTCAAAATATTCTCCGCAATGATCAATAAATACACTTTTGCAATACGTTTGAACCAATTTTCGTAACACTTTTTCCATTTCGATAGTGAACTTTATAACATGGATTTTGAACGCATCACTCGCTTCTTCTGGCGTCGAAAATCGTTTAACTTGTAGTCTATTCTTCACGGACGGGAACAAAAAGAAATCATTCGGAAGAAATCACGACTGTGCGGCAAATAACCCATCAATTCGATGTTTTGACCGGTCAAATATTAAATTGTTTGCCCCGATGTGTAAGAGCTCGCGTTGTCATGGTGAGGAATGATTCTGAGTCGCTAATTGTTTTTTTTTATTTCTTCAAATACAGAATTGACTCTTTTATGATTCCCTCGTAGCACTGTAGCCACATGCCCATTTATCCGAAAAAAGCAGGTGACTATTTGCTTCGAAGCGTTTTTGCGCGAACAACTTTTGGTAGGTTTGGCTCATTTTAAAAGACCCATACAGTCGATTGCTGTTTACTTTCGGGCTCATACGCATAGATCTAAGATAAGTCACCTATGTAGATGTTATACACGGTTTTTGACGTACCTTGAATGTATTTTTTCAGCATTTCTTTGCACCAATCGACAGGAGCCTTTTTGGCAATTGTCAAATTATGCGGAATCCAATGCGCACAATTTTTTTCACAGGTAAATGTTCATGTAAAATCTTGTGTATGCTTGTCATACTAATACCCAGGGATGCGTCAATCTCTTGGTATGTCACATGACGATCTTGCTTTACCAGTTCGCGCACAGTACCGATATTTTCTGGCATAACAACCGATTTTGGACGACTTCCTTTAAAGTCTTCAGTGAGCGAACGACGGCTACGATTAATTTCATTAAACCAGTGATATACAGTGGTTATAGGTGGTGCTTTGTCGCCAAAAGTTGAAGTGAATTGATCGATGCACTGTTCTTGAGATAATCCACGCCGAAAGTCGCAGTAAATCGTCGCGAGAAAATTCTCACGATTTAATTCCATTTTTTGATTGAGATGAAATTTTCAAGTCACTATATCAAGCTAATTTATGATAAAAAACCACATATCAATTTTTTGATTTTAAAAATTTTACTGACGATTCTTAAATTGTAAAAGTAATCCCGAAAAAGTCAGTGGAGCTTTCCCGACACCAAATATAAGAATCCCCAGATTTGAGTCGGTTCTTCAAAATATTAATATGAAAGGGAATTGCCCAGGATGAATCAGTAATTTATATGTTTCAGGCTAGCTCTGGAAGCCAACTTTCCCCATAAGTATTAATAGTGCTTACCTTTCAATTATGTATTTTGAAAACCAAGAAGTAACTTGATTTCTCATCTTTTTGTTTTTTTTTGTATATTCATGATTTATATGAACCGCATAAGAATTTGAGCTAGCCCAGAGGCTCTTACTCATTCTGACTGATATTGCCCCTTCTTGCGGGTTTTTTTGTTGTTCAATCTATGAGGCACCGAACTTGATCGGTTTTCACAAAGAGTCAGTTCACAAGGTTTCAGTCGACTTCAGGACGTTAGTTTGAGATTTTCAGTCCGGTTTCGGACTGCAAGGACCGACAAGCGAACGAGTACGGTAAAACCGGGGATGTTACTCTGGTTTTATGGTCGGTTTTGGTTGTTTTTTTTTAGGTAGATGAACCCATGGCGGCTTCTGTCTCTTCGGCGTGGGGTTTGGGGTCAGTATTTAATTATTGACGCTGAGGCTGGAGGAGTGCGAATAATTATGTTTGAATTAGAATTAGAAAATTTCGTAAGCTTAATTTGAACATCAACCTTCAAGCGAGCGGTGCAGTCATTTGTTACGGCGGCGGTCGCGCGTAACTTTAAAGTTTCTCTCACACTTTATTTATTTAGACACAGTAATTTTAAATTAGGGAACAATTTGGTAACAAAAATTTTGCTTAAATATATAAGATCACGATAACATTCATTGCAAAGAATGTAGCGTAGTCTCGGCAAATATTCCTCAGACAAGCTGCATATTGTGTCTTGAATTGTCTCCTTTTTTTAGCAGGACATATTTTGAAGCTTCCTCTGCATTCACTGGAATTTGTGTTTGGTTCGTTACATGAGTTTTCGTAACTCATTTTTAAGTGGTTCCTAATTTTTCTTTTGAAGTTTCGTTTTCTCGGAAGGTACCACCTTAGTTACGGTGACCATCGTAGCTTTTCTCTCTACATACTCTTTTATCGGTTCCATTCTCAATTCACATAAATATTTTAGCCTATTTTCTATAACTACTTTATTTGTCTTTCAAGATTACCATGGCATTTTTCCTGCAATATCTAGAAAACGAAAAAAAGAGGGTCAAAGGCCTTTTTTTACGTGGAATACATTTTTGCCAATTTCACTGATTGGCCTTCGCCTACGAGCCATTTTTAATATGTAATATTTATTATTATTCACGTATGGGCCCTGGTGGACCACGCGAAGTACAATTAGAGGCGTTTGTTGTTGTTAGCCTTCCTTTGTGCCCATACTAATTTCATTCTTTCGCTATGAGCTTTTTTCCTTTCGTCAGACCAAGTTGTTCCAATCTTCCTACATTTTTCTCTCTGGCCAACCTTCCAAACGTCAACCTTGTGTCTGAAACAGCCTCTATCCTGAATTTCACTTTGTGTAATATTTGCTGATCTTAGGTCCTCTTTAATTGCAGCAATCCATTTAATTATTTCTACTTTAGCTTTACTCCTATTTTCATAAAATTCGACTATTTGTCTAGTTAACCTACTCGGATTCATCCGTTTTCTGTGTCCGTAAAACTTAAGTCTTCTTTTTCTCATATCGCTATGTATATCTGTGTATTGTTTGATTTCTTGGTTTTCTCGAAGTCGGTATGTTGTGCTATTTATTTGTTTGGGCCCTAGGATTTTTCTTATGATTTTTCTTTCCTTCTTTTCAATGTCCTCGATGTCCCTCTTTCTATTCAAAATGAGCGTTTCCGCAGCATATAGACATTCTGGCTAAATA
>JARFXV010000682.1:90000-120879 GCA_031761425.1 Cosmopolites sordidus
ATTTTAATGATCTAATAAATTTGAATTTATCGACCAGTCCTTTTACTCTGATATAAGATTATCAAGATAAGATTATAGTACTATAAAGCACATCACACAGTGATTTACAATGCAAAGATTCTTCTTACATTACCTAGAGGCTGCTGTTACACTAAAAATTATTGTTTTATCTATTCAGTAAACAATGCGGCCAAAAATGAGCTCTGTACCAAACCAAACTGAAGGCCCAATCAGTAAACTCACAATACAATTTCGATGTCCAAATGACATCAGTTCTTATTTTGTAACAATTTGTAATTACGTAGCAGGAAGTATTATTTTAAGATAAATTACCTATAGAACCCTGTTGCACCATAAATGATTGTTTTACTTACTCAGTAAACCGGCGACCAAAAATGAACTCTCTGTTATACCGAAAATTAGATCAATCAGTAAACTCACGATAGTTTCGATGACCAAATGACATCAATTCTTGATTTGTAACAATTTGTAATGACGTAAGCTGAAGTATTAATTTAAGTTACGAAATGTTCCCAATGTAGAAAAACCTAGTTCTGGAAAATGCCGAAAAACCCAGGCATATTATTCGACGCATATCCTCTGGCAAGCAATATTCTAGATACTTTTGAGCACTTTGATATCCTGTTGGTGATTTAGTACCATGAAAAGTAGGGCTCTTTTCAAACTTTTTAACAATTCAACGGACAGCAAGCACAATACATCCATTACGTGAAGAATATTTTTTACGAAATGTACGTTGAATAATAACAGTGAAAGTTTATTTTTGTAAAACTTTTTTTAAGAGTTACCTAATTTTACTGAAGGGTAGGTTTTCGCATGATGAAATATCAAAGTATACTATACCTAAATGATAGGTTGCGTTCTAGGTATTATATTTCTTTTAGGGGGTAAATAATTAGCTGCCGCTCAAAATTGTATTTCAATTCACTATACAAATATTCTTTTTAGCGTAGAGAATTACTATTTTTTTCTAACTCTCGTAAAAAGTTGAATTTATTTAATTTATGTATATTGTAATGTGCATTTCCCTAATTCCTAACATTCTCTTTCAATAAATCCAATTGAAGACCGGATACTTAAATTACTACATCATCTCAACTTAACTCAAACATCACACATCCATACCCAGAACATGAATTGAACATGTAGTATTTTACTTGCTGTACTGTCACACCATCTCCTTACGATTGCCTTAACAATTACCTTATAGACGGTTTTCAATTTATGTAATTCAAAATTATTTATATTAATTTATCTCTAATTTTATTACTATTGGTATGATCGAGCGAAATAATTAATTTTGTTTTACAAATTCATGAAAAGTTGCATACTGAGCACGTGGAGAAAATATAAGAAAATTGGTTAAGGATTTTTTTTTGTTTTAAAAAATTTAAGGCAATTTTTATTTCTTAATTGGCAAAAATGCTGAATCATTCAAAAATATTTCCAGAAAATCTTCCTATTAAATCTTCTGTGTAAAACACTAAACTACTTTGTTCAATTTTTCGGTGCGCCTTTCGCCATCTATGTTCGCACTATCAGGAGATTGGATTGATCTCCTGATCATAGATTAAACTCGCGCCGAGAGGATAAATAAAATGGTTTGATATATAGTGAGTGATAAATCCTTTCTAGTTTAGATTGTGCTTTGTTAAAATTTAAGTAATACCCAAGCCGCTATTTATTAATAGTACATTGTTCACTTCCATTCATAAACTTTTCTAATTGATGGGATAAGTGATCTATTGCTTCTTTCTTCTTGTCTATTGATTGGAAGCGTCTTCCAAAACTATTTTTACATGATGTACTTACATATACTAAATTGGAAAATGATTTGGAGATTTTGATGGTGGACTTCAAATATCTTTAAGAAATTCAAGAAAATCATATCTATATATTCTCAAATGTTTTAAAATACAGTAACAGCTATTATAATTTTGAAAATGTTCTGTACTTCTGCACTTTGCACTTGGGCCACCTTGAAAGAACATTAAAAGTGATCTACCAAAAGTACTATTAAAAACAAATTAACTCAAAATTATTACACTGATTTTTTTTAACTTCTCTTGATCTGGGCATTGTATATATTCGAACAAACTACAATACAAGACACTAAAGCAATATAAGTTTAAAATTAAAGCAACAGCTACTTACAATAATCGTTATCTACAAATAACCTTGACTTAACACTGATCTAAATTGCTTTTGCGACTGCGAACCGGATAAATCAAATTTTTGATTGTTTACATTTCTGTGTCAGTCAATATAGCAATAATTAATAGGTACTAGGAAATATTGGTTATAACAAAGTCACGTTAAACCGATCATGAAATGTCAGATATCAATAATTAATTCCTTAATCGTTGAAGTTCATATGGAATACTAAAACCAGTCACTCTAGAATTTCACAAAGAAAACTAAAATCTACTCATATTTATGAAAGCTACGTAGGAGCACTTTCTACTGAAACTAAATATAATCGGGCGAGCAATCGTTTTTACATTTATGATAAAAGATGAAGGAACTAGAAATAATTCCCTGCTCGATATTTCAAATATTTCTTAATTTTGAACGAATTTTCAATTGAAATATTTTTTTTTTCAACCAAATCAATTATAAATGCAAAAGCATTTAGTACTGAATAGTGAAAACCTTATACTATATTATTAAATAATAAAACTCATTATACGTACTTAAACCAGTTATGCCCACAGTCCTCCTAGATGGACATTTTACAGATCACTTTGATATCGACTTTTGCGTTAAATAAATTAATCTGTAAGAGATGGCAGCATGTATTTTTTTTAATTAAAGATGCAAACTGATTGTGAAAGTTAAATAACCTTAAGTTTAAGCAGTGATTTTATGGTTTTTGTGTCACTTTAAAAGTTACCATGACCATGCCCATAGACTTCAAGATGCCTCGGTAAGTTTTATTTATAATTTTTTATTCACAGGGACATATAATTCAGTTGTAGTCATAGGACAGCATATATAAAGGGTTTATAAAAGGTTTGATTTGTTAACATGTGGCATGGTCCACAGGTGGGTGAAAATATACGTGTTCTTTAAAAACGACAGTGAGCACAAACATGTTCTTTTTTTAGGGGACTTACACTTGATGATCGTATACGAATGATAGAAGATGACGATGTTAACACGAACAATGTGGAAATTGTTATTATGAAACCAAACAATGCCTGCAACGAATTAACAGACCAAGATTCAGGCGATGAAGAGAATCTATACATAAAGAATCATTCTGCTTCTTAACTTAGGGAGAAGCTGAATTATTTGTATCAGTCATTGTTGAACAAGAAAATGGGCTATAGGGAGAAGAAGAAGATTTAATTCCATTGTCGGAAGTTCGTGATTTAGTGAAAGAAAGAGAACGTTTAACCGAAATCAAAATTAAAGAATATAAATGGACAAAATACGATTTAGACAATTTGCGTTTGAATGTAGAGTGGCCCCTATTTAGTTGTTCATCTAATAACTCATCTCCTGTACAACTCTTTGAAAACTTCATGGATGCAGAAACAATTGAAATGTTTGTATCTTGTATTAACAATTACGCATCAAGTTAAAACCGAACCTAAGGGCAGATGTTAGAGCAGAAGAGATCCAGGATTTTATGGAGATTTTACTTCTCTGTGGGTACGTTTCGATTCCAACGCGTAGGATGGTGTAAGAGAATCCTAAAGACTCTCATAATAATTTGGTATCCGAGTATATGTCGCGAAATAGGTTTGAATGTCTTTTCACAAATTTATATTGTTGCAACAATAATAATTTAGATCAATCAGAGAAATTCGCTAAAGTCGAACCATTTTTTTTTTTGCGTAACTTTGAACCATTTTTCTCTAAAATGAATACGCGATTTTTGAATTTTGTCCCCTTTGAACAATTTCATTGTGTAGATGAAGCCACGGTACCATATTACGGCTATCATGGCTGCAAACAATTTATTTGGGGTAAACCACTGAGATACGGGTACAAATTGTATATTGAAGGCACCACCGGTAGAGACATAGTGTGGTATGGACCATACCAAGAAGTAGAGTTGCTATAAAGCTTTAGGATTGGTACCTTCTGTTGTATTACATTACACTGATGTATTACCACTCAAGACAAACTACCATATAATCTTTACTGTGACAATTTTTTTGCGACTTTATCGTTGATTGAGATACTCGCAGAAAGAGGAATCGGGTGTACGGGTACTGTTAGAAAGAATCGGCTTGGAGTTGTCTCTTGGCAGGTGATCGATACTTGAAAAAGAAAAAAAGAAAAGAGGAACTTGTGGGTATAAGGTGTCAGATGACAAATCTATAATTATTGTTAAATGCTCCGACAATTATATGGTACACATGGCGTCCAATTATTATGGTATAATGCCACTTCAACCTGCTACCGGATATTCCTAGAAAGAAATGAAAAAGTTACGGTGCAGCGACTAAAAAACATTAAACGTTATATTACCAGAATTGGTGGCGTTGAGAGTAGCGACCAAAACATTCGTTTGTATTGAATTAGTGTAAGAGGGATAAAATGGTATTTCCCCCTCATTACACGCCGACCGAGTAAAATAAATGGCAACTGTATCGAAAGCCCGGTGGCAAGATGGACCATATGTCCTTCAGAAGAAATGTAGCTCTTTCGTTAATTCAAAGAAACAGAGAAGACAGGGGAGTTGGTTTGTGTAGAAGATTTGGCAGAGCTTCTACACTAGAGAATGTAGAATCAAGATATACAGACATTGAAGAGCAAGATATACCGACAAGATTTCGGGTTCGCCATAAAAAGGTATCAATAAAATGCCGTAAATACAGGGTTGTCCTTCATGTTAGATGTTTCATTTATTATCATACAAGGAACTGAATCAAGAATTACGTTTGTTTTTTTTTGTTCTTATTATTACTAGTATGCTTTACTAGCAGAAGTATGCATTTTAGTAAGTATGCTTTCTGTGGACTGTCAGATTATATTGTTTATGACACATTAACAATAAAAATTCTAATCTAGAAATGATGTTGATTTGCGTATTTACTCTTGTACATATGCCCACTGTCCTTTTAAAAGAACACCCATTTCTCAGGAACGCATAGTCACTTAATTTTCAAAGTTGTGTTCTATTGTTAGGATAAAACAGCATATTGACTACAAATTCGAAAAAAAATTGCTGGGTATATTTGGGGTAATAATAGTGCAGACATCTTTTTGCTTGTTTATCTTTATGTTTCTGAATGTTATTACACAAAAATTTAGTAATACAAACAGGGTTAAAAGAAATGGCATGAAAATGGATCACAAAATCGTGCATCACATCTTAACTTACCATGACGGGTGGCCATGGCGATACACGTGACTGTTTCCAAATTGACTTAATGTGTGCTTTGTTTACAAGGCCACTCTAAGACTCGTTGCATAGAATTGTATTGAGCTTTGGAATTAAAGTCTATTAGCTTTAGTGGTGATCCTAGATTATGATAGGTAGTTATGATAAATGTAGGAAGGTTAGTCATTTTCAAGAATTAAATGTCGAAAAGCTATCACGATAGATATTATGCAATGAACAACTATCTAGTTTGGAAGCAGATCATCCCTGCTAATCATGCAAGGAAGGGTAAATGCAGGCCGGAATGTTTTTTTATTCATTTAACTTCGGAATACTGATATCTGTCATATAAGGAAAATCAAGATACAAATTCAAGATATAGAAAAAAATAAGATGTGTTTTCTCATTAAAGTAAAAGAGTGACTTGGAGAATATTGAACCTATAAGAACAAGAATTATAATGTTAAACCAATGGACAATCTTTATTCTTAAACTAATAATTTAATTAACAAATTTAGGTATCTATGTAAGTTTATAAGAGTAAAGCTTATAATAATATAAACTGAATTTTCTAGTTAGATCTGTAGGTAGAAATTGTTTTAATTTACCCACGTCACATGTACTGACCAGAAGTTTGTTGACTAGTATATTCGTATGATTATCCAGTCTGGTTATATACTTCACACTATTTGACTTGACCATTTTTTAAATGTAACTAACTAATACATCACATGTTATAACAGAGTTCAACACATTACTTGGCGCGATATAATACAAAAAACAATTTTTGAAGCGCCGTAGTCTTGTTATGCCGAATTTGGAGATTGTTCTCAATAATGGGATGCCGTGTATCCAGATCGGATTAAGTATTGCTTTGGACAAGGGTAGCTTATTTTCCGGGGACCGTTGGTATTTCCTCCCGATAAAGTCATTATATTTGTTTAACGTTAATACCAAGTGAAACTCTTTTTGTAATATGCGAGTGATCGAGATACTTCATATGTTATACATTCAATTCTACAGTTGAACATGCTGATTTGTTCAAGATAAAAGTAATGTGTCTAGATTCGGATTTGTTGACTTTTATTCGCCATTTCCGTGTTATGGTGTGTCTCAGTACACTGCCTTATTTCAAATCAGTATACTAAAATACCATTTCATCGATAAGGAAGATATTTCTTTATTTTGTACCCTAGTTCCTCATATACACTTATCAAGGGTATGACGAACACCCAGAAAACATCTTCTTTTTGTGATCAAGGTCGATTACACTTTCAAGTTTGTTGACTTATTCAATGATATCATGCTTGTTCTGAAAATTTCTTGAAGTTTCTAATTTTAAGAAGATTATGAATTTTAAGTTTTAAGTATTTTTAAGTAGATCTTTTCAAATGCTTTGAAAGGTATTAGAAGGCTCATTGACCTGAATGATATGATAGATTCTTGTTTTTTACCCGGTTTAGGTATCATGATATTTTTCTGTATATACAAGTATATTCTAATATACAGGATGCGGTGTCAAAATCCAGACAAATTAAATATTTTTTCAAACAATTTTTATTCTAAAAACGGAAAAGTAATTTTTTTTTACTAAATTGTTTGCAAGGTCATAAAGAACACATTTACTGAATATATCTCCCCCCTGGTTTAATGACCGCCTCCGTTCTGGATCTGAAGCCCTCGCAAACTCGTTCTAATGCGTCAGGGTTCATTTAGGCAAATGCCGCTTCAGTAGCGGCTCTCATTTATCTAACGTTTGGATGTCTGGACTTGTTTGTGACCCTTTCAACCACGCTCCATACATAGAAATCCAAAGGATTTAAATCTGGGGTGTTGGAAGGCCTCAATTCTTTCGTCCAAAACATGTCGATTTTCTTCGACAACCAATTTTGAATCAAATGGCTTGTGTGGGCAGGCGCATCGTTATCCTGGAAAACATACGGCTTTCCAGACGACACAGTTTATAACCACGGCCTCACTATATTTGTCAGAACACGGAAATAAACTTTTTTTGTGACATTTTCCCCTTTGCTAAAGAAATGTGGAGGCATCACATCACCCTAACTGGACACAACACTTAGCACGTAAAGAAATTTTTCTTCAGAAAATAATCTGAGGCATCTGGCAGCATTGTTTCTTAACGAACAAAAAAGCTGCTTGCAGCGTTCAACTCGCTTTGTCCTGGCAGCTTCGGAAAGTATCTATCTCATTTTAATTGCGTAATACTTGTAGCGGAGGTCCTCCTTGACTATTCGACGCATAGTTTTTACCTGCACTGACAACCGATGACAATTTTCAGATCGTCTACCCTGAATCCTCAAAAATCGACTCCTAAGGCCGTTGAATAATGTTGGGCGTCCAACAACGCGCACCTACGAGTGAGCTACCCTTGTCGGTGCTACAAAACCCTCGTTAGACTTCTACGACTCATTATACTTCGCGACATCATCATACACAGTGAATCTCGGATACCCCAAGAATCGAATGATTTATGTCGCAGAGGGTCCGCTCGAATATTTTCGATAATCGCGGTTCTTCGGTTATACTACGTACTGGGTTTCAATATTGCGACTGTTTCGAGGTTATGACTGTTTAGTACATGCATGCATATATGTAATACTACTATATTGCTAGCAAGATCTGAAGATCGGCGAAATCATTACGGTGCAGAAATATATGCGCCTGTTTCCCTCACTACTACTGTGAGTCTTATGCGCATGTCCGAGAATTTGGTGTCACGTTTATTTATTGCGACATTTGCACACAACAGATCGAGTAGTAGAAAAATATATAGAAGCAGTCGTTTGCTGTCTCACTTACTCAGTGACACCTCCACTTAGAAATTAGCAATATATTAGTATTATGTATAGAGTACATGTGTCAACCTATTTGGACGCCAATCGCGACCTCAACAAGTGGTATAGAACGGCAGGAAATTCATATTGAATTTTGTCCGGATATTGATGTATAATAATTTTATTTTTAACTATTGAATAGTGAAAACATTCTAATAGGGTATCTAATTGGCATGGTGCTTCTAGGTATTCCAATATTTAACTTTTTTCTGTTAAATTTATTTGTGAAAGTGGCTTAAAGATCTCGGCAACGTTTATCGGTGGGTTTGCTTGTAGAAATATCCTCAACTTTTGGTAGCTTTCCAACGTGAGTTGTTAGTCGCCTTAGCCGGAGCAAGGGTTTCAAGGTAAGTTTGGATAATTTGTTTTTTTTGTGTTCAAAAGCATGTTTTTAAACTCTTCATTATTGAAAGTTTTTATAATTTCTTCGTACCTCTCTTGATGCCATTTTTCCCAAGTGTTCTTCTGACAATCCAGCAATATTCTGCCTGATGATAAAAGGGACTGTTTCCTTTTCATGATTCACTGTACAGCTTGGTGTTTGCGCTGATGTTTTTAGACAATATCTCTACTCCATTTTCAATGTTAAGTTCAATTTTGAACGTTATTTCATTATCATATTGTCTAATTTTACCCTGAACAAGCTCAAATGTGTTATTTTTAGCTAGATAATGTCAACTGCCTTTCATTTTCTATTATTTCTGAAAGATGGTAGATATTACAGGAAACTGATCAAAGTCAATATACTGATTTAGTATGTATTTCCGTTTTAGTCGTTTTGGTACCATTTTGTGACGCAAAAGTCTATTACATGCTGTATCTTATTTCTATCATACGACCAAAGAGTTGACCTTCACTTGTTTCTTTGGAATTATTTTACTAGGTATTTCTCTCATGTTTTATTCAGCCTAGATCCTTACCAGTAGTTTTTGGCAGTGTGCCAAGGCCAACTTGTAGCGTTTACAAATTCTCGACACTACTGGTAAGATTATTTTGCACGAATTTTAATTGGAAGCGTACCACCTGTATCATTCAGAACAAGGTCTAGACAGTCTAACTTTAAATCTCGAGCGGAACAGACCACGTATCTACGCCTTATCCTTCCAACAGTAAGGCATTAGTGGATCACACCACTAAACCTCCTGGGGTTTTTCTTATTATTTTATTTTTTATCTTTTTATGTACCTTTGACCGTGCCGTTTTTTTTATTATGATTATGTTTATTAAAAGTATAAATTAATTCAAGAGTTTTTTTATAAGATAGACCACTTCCCAGTTTCAGGGTTTATTATTACATAAGATAATCTAACGAACTGGGTGCCGAACTGGTTCTTTCATTTGATTTTATCAGAAGAAAAATTTTGGCTACAAACTCTAAATCTGTTACCTAAAATTTTATGAAATAAATTAGTCTTTCTTTTTGAATTTCGGAGGAGGAATTTCTTTTGAATTTTCTTTGTGAAAGAAGGGAGTCTTATGAATAAGGAGGCGACGGATCGGCGGTAATGTTTTTATTGGCTAAAACTTGCTAATTGAAATCTTTGTATGGCAAGCCAAATTGTCGTGATGTTTGATATCCGGCCTCACACGAATAAGCCCTTTTTCGAAGAATTTCAGGAACTTTTTGGTAAAAATGTTGGTTTATCATTCGATTTTGATTAAAATTCCTTATATCAAAAAAGCTGGCTATAAAAAAAAGCAAACCAGCATTCTTTTGATACTTAATTTGGGTTTGGATTTTATCTTTTTTGGCAATGGTGAGGATGTTGCTTCGTATCTGGGTCGTATTCGGTTCAGTCTTAGTAACCTGGGAATGCTTTAAACCATTTGAAAACCTGGACGCTTTGCAGAACGTTGTTTTCATAGGTCTGTTTAAGTTCTGCAAAAGTTTCCGTCGCGCTAAGCCCAAGTCTAAAACAAAATTTCATAGCGCAATATTGCTCAAAATTGTTGTCACTAATTTGCAGAATGTACTAGAAAAATCCGGTACAAGAAAAGAATTGCTGCAAACCACCAAAGGAGTCTAGGGGTTAAACTCGAAGAGATTTACTACCAAACACCAAATCACTTTATTTAACTTCCCAATGCGCGTTTCGCCAACGGTTTTAGCATTCTTAAAAAAGTTAAATAAAGTAATTTAGTGTTTATGGTAAGTTTCTTCTAGTTTAGTGTTTAACACCGAAAGTACCAACTGTACATAATTCAAACTCGTTCTTAAGTTGCGCCAGATGTTGGCCTTTCTCCCCTCTAAAGAAATAGCCAACAGCGTTTTCAGAGTAATGCTACGTCACTCATCTCTTAGAATATTTACGCACACCGTATATCTGAAATAAGAAAATATCATAGTTAGGCATTAAATCAGTACATTTACACATGAAAATAACAAGTGATTAATTATCCATCGGTCAACAGAAATAAAATTGTTGGAAACTTTCAAAATAACTTGTTAATTATTAATTTATATTGATTAAAAATGTTGTCACGAAACATGCCAACCTAGTGCTTTCATTTTACTGGATATTTTAGTCTATTTATAACAGATATACCAATATACATAAAAATATTTACTAAAACTTTGTAAGTTGGGAATGATAAAAAATGGCATTTGAGAGTTAAATGTTATTTGAAAATATTAAGTTAAGGGGGTATTTTTTAAGAAACATAGATATCGATTAAATAAGTTTCCAGTGAAATTTGACGGTCTTCCTAGCACTTTGGTTATTATCTTATCTTATTATCCTAGTTGCTTCTAATTTTGTTCTAAGGATATTCCACATTAGGTATGATACGTTGTACCACCAATATATTGAAGGTTATTCAACAATTTCTCCATTATATTTAGTTGATCACATCATAATTTTTTATTTAAAATTTAAACCAGATTGGTTAACCTTTAGGTTCGTAATGCTTTAGTTTAGGTTTATCAATAATCTTTCTGGAAAGTGCAGTTACTAAATTGTTCGGATAGCCATTTTGTCTCGGAAAAATACATGACACAATAATATTAATTTCATCTTTTGCACTTTCCATACTCAGGTCATGAGCCACAATCACCATCTTTAGAACTTATTTGAAAAACTTTAAAGAAATATAAACAACTATTAAAAACTTGACAAACTATGCAGCTCTTCCACAAAGCCCAATTCAATAAATCCACATTGGTTTTAGCCTAGTTTCGGAGAACAGCATTTCTTTGATAGAGATAGTTGCGTAGTTTTATCCCCAGTTATTTTCACTTCATAAACATTGCAGTGCATCTCATTGGCCTTCGATCAAAGTAAATTCAATGTTTTAGACGTTTTGATTGCTGTTTAGATAAACGAGGGAATAATTCTGTTTTTCAAATTTGATATATTTTGCCGATATATTTTGATTTACCTTTACAGATCATTTTTTCCGCCGGATTTCTATTTTTTATTCATATTATCTTGTAATATTTTCCACATCTGATTTTGCGAGAAACTGAAGCGGCAGTAATCACAGTAGTGCCAATTGTTGTTTATTCAATAGTTGCTTATTTATATTAAAGTCAAACAATAAAATATTTCATATACAATAATTAATTGTATTATTAAATACAGCTACAACTTAAGGCCGGTTTTGTCCTTTAAGAACTCATCAGGTAAGCTCGGATATTTTTCTCTCCTAGTAATCGAACCTGACGCAGTCGTCTTTAATTCCGAACATTGGACAATTTAGGTGAGCATTACATGGTGACACCACCTAGAGATCGACGTACTACTAGCATTTTTCGACCTTTGACTTGTGACTGGTGATCACCCTTACGGGCTTGGTTTAAATAAAAGAGAATCAAAAAAATTGATCCACAACTTAAGACCGGTTTTGTTCTTAATGAACCCATCAGTTAAGCTCGGATGTTTTTCTATCGAAATAATCGAATCAGACCCAGTAGTCTTTAATTTCGAACATCGGACTATTTAGGTGAACGTTATACCGTAACGCCACTTAGAGGTCGGCGTGCTACTAGCATATTTGGACCTCTAATTTGCGACAGATAATTACCGTTGCAGGCAAGGTTTAAGATCGAAACCGGTCTTAATATATTGGATGCACTTTTTCCTCCAAATAATTGAACGAGACATAGTTCCTCAAGTTGTACTGCCTGTATTTAACCTTCCAGTAGCGCTAAATTTTAAAACATCAGTGGTCGCTGCGGACTTTTAGTCCGCCATTAGAGAATGTCATATTTTTTTTCTTTATTTGGGTTTTTTGCCACGATCTAAAACTCCAAAAATATCTGTTCTTATGTAAATAAAGAATCACAGGGTAAAAACAAAAAACCAAACGGAGATAAATTTCTCACTGATTCTTTTTTGTAATAAATTTGTCTAATGAATAGAATTTTAAAAATATAAAAATGTTCTAAAAAAGTATACAAACTTTCAACGTGAACGTTTCGGAAAGTATTCTCCTTCCGTTTTCAAAAGGAATCTAAAAATGAATGATATTAATTTCTATAAATTATGAAAAGATAGGAAGGAAATATATTTTTTGTGTATGTCAATGATACTTACATTGACAATTAATTTTTAATGACAGTGACATACTACCAAAAAAAATTTATATATATATATATATATATATATATATATATATATATATATATATATATATATATATATATATATATATATATATATATATATATATATATATATATATATATGAGGTTTACTGTGTGATTGTATATTGAAAAACTTAAATGTTTTTAATTGTATTCTTTATAATCGGGTACCATTTTGAAATTAACCAATTAGAAAGAGATTAGAACATGACACAACATTAAAAGACCGCACTAAACTAAACATAAATACAATTTTGGAATTATTAACTCTGTTCTTAAAAACCACATATTTTCAATTAGAAAAAGACAATAGAAATTTCAACAATATTCAAAATTCAACAATCAACAAAATTTCAGAATGGCAATGGGTTCTTCTCTTTCTCCTTTGATATCTTTTTGGAGGAACTCGAGAATGTCATATTAAGTAAATCTCTTAAAAAGCTAATATATATGGCAACATAGCATTGACGATCTAAATATTTTTTACGAGATATACATTCTCGAGAGCCTACAATTAAGTTTACTTTAGAAATGGAGAAGGAGATTAAATTGCCATTCCTCGACACTTTAATATTAAAATAGAACAATACATTAAAAACTACAGTTTACAGAAAACCGAGAAACACAGATAGGTATTTCAATTTCTTTTTCAATCACTCAAAATTAGTCAAAATAGGAGTAATTAAAAGTTTATATGACAGAGCAAAACTTGTTTGTACCGACAGTGATACAATACAAAAAGAAACAAATCACATCAAAGACATTTTAATAAAAACAATTACCCAAAAAATGTTATAGATAAATCGTTTAAAAGTTTTGATATCAGACAAAACAGACAAGTCATTAATAACAATAATAATAACGCTCAAACCATTAACCTCACAATTTCTGACATCCGCGGAATTTCTGACACAATTAAAAGAGTAGGAAATAAATACAACATAAGAACATTTAAAACAAAAAAAAATACTCTTAGATCTATATTAACCAAACGACACTAAACAACTAATAAACAACACTAAACAACTAAACCAAACTACACATAACAAAATACCAAAAATGTGGTTTATAAAATTCCCTGCGAATGTGGCAAATTTTATAGATGTGAGACATCTAGACCGTTAGATGTTAGAATAAAAGAGTAAAATCTTTTTAGAAAGGGCGATTTAATAAAGTGTTGACAAGAATTTGTCAACACGCATGGGAATCGGGTCATAAAATCAATTGGAATAATTCCAAAACGGTATTAAAAGAATCGGTAACAAAACACAGAAGATTAAAAGAAACCTCTATAATTAGTTTAAATAAAAATAACTATATTGCTATGATTTCGGTAGATTTAAATTCAATATGGTTCCCGATTCTAAAGTATACAATTAAAAACATTTAAGTATTTCAATATACAATCACAATCACATAGTAAACCTGACCCATATATATTTTTTTTGGTAGTATGTCAGTGTCATTAAAAATTAATTGTCAATGTAAGTATCATTGGCATACACAAAACATATATTTACTTCCTATCTTTTCAAAATTTATAGAAATTAATATAATTTATTTTTAGATTCGTTTTGAAAACGGGACGAGAATACTCCGAAATGTTAATATAAAAAGTTTGTATATTTTTTTAGAACATATTTATATTTTTAAAATTTTATTCGTTAGATAAATTTATTACAAAAAAGAATCACTGAGAAATTTGTCTCCGTTTGGTTTGTTGTTTTTACCCAGTGATTCTTTATTTACATATTTTTTGATATTTTTTGAGGTTTAGATCGTGGCGAAAAACCAAAATAAAGAAAAAAATATATGAACACGCCACAACCATTCAGGCATAACTTATGTCGTATTTTTACTACGTAGTGATTATGATAGACAATCATATAATAAAAACACACCTATTAAACTTAAGTTATTGTATTACGTATTTATTTAAGAACATAAAAATAAATTCAATACAATCTTTTTTAAAATAACATACAAAACTTCTAATATATACATCTAAGAACTATAGTAAAAAAGGGCAAAAAGAACTTGAAAGTAGTGTAAAATAGCCATTGTGCTTTCATCATGCTTTATTTCAGGATACTCTGGACAAATTATTAGAGCCAGTTACAAACACACATGTTTGACATTTTTTTGCAGAAATATCGGGTGGGGCGATTTTTTTTCTCACACATAGCACATCGACCTCTTTGATTTGCTTGAGGTTTCCGAGGCTACTCCGTATCTTCTAGTACAAGAACCTCAATAATTCTTAGTTTTATGGATCTTGGTATATTCGATAGAGTAGAACGAATTCCTATATATGTGTATGTATTAATTCAAAAGATAGTTCATTCACGTTATTCGCTTTGTAAATAACTAGATAGTTTATACCTTCAACATTTAACACTGAGTAAAAGATTACCATTGGTGACCTTCCAATGGTACGTGAACAATTATAACCAGCAAAGTTTGTCGACCGTATCAACTCCTTTAGTTTGATTGTAAGTACCAATCATGTCTAGCTTATTTGTTTCACACAAAACATTTTTACCTTTTTTGGAACATAAGATAAGAGCGTGCAATTCTTGTGAAAGGCAAACATTGACGACTCTTCAGAGTCTACAAGAGTCATCTTGAAATTCTTCTTTAGGTTTTCTATCAACTTAAAACTGGTAACCCAATTAACAGTAGTTACGTTCCTTCCACTTCCTCTTAAGGGTTCACACATCCTTTTATTATAATTTTATTATAATTATTTACTTTCCAAGGATTCACAGGCTATTTGTCAACATATACTTCGAAGTTACCAGTATAAAAAAACTTTGGGGTCACAAAGAGCATACATTTTTATTTCGTTTATGTTCGGTTTATTGGGTATGAATTGACGAAAAATGCATCTACCCATAAATGCTTTTAATTTTTCGTCAACTGTTACGTAATGAAAGGGTGTAAATGCAGTTTCACATTTTTCTACAAAGATCTCAAAAATATCTCGAATCGCTGCCAATCTATCAACAGACTTTCTAGCGTCGCGAGTTTCAGGATCGTTAATCCAAAAATGTCGCAGTAAAAATCTACAAAGAAATCTTTGTAGAGACATGAAATATGATTGGAATATCTCGATACCAGTGCCATCCACACCCCAAAGATCTTCATTGTTTAAGTGACTACTTTTCATTACACTAAACTTGAAGAGATGTACCACTAACCACCAAAACACTTTTTTGAACTGCTCGACGCACGTTTCGCTAACCATGTTAGCATCATCAGGAGATGATTTAATCTAATTCTAAAACTAAACTATTTTCTATTATATGAAAACCATACCTAACGAAGCGTGTAAAAATCATGAACCATGAAGTATACTAAGCCTTACATTAATAATTGAAAAAGTTGACTGAAAGGAATCGGTCCTTTATCTCGGTTCATGATTTTCTTACATTTTTCTATTTGAATGCTTTCATATGCATCCAAAGCCCTATTATTAATAACACTTTTAATTAGTCTTAAATTACTAATATCTATACTGTGGTCATGTTCGATTGCATGTTGGGCAACATAAGATTTTTCATTTCTCCCATATCTAATGTGGGCAATATGTTCTTTATATCTTGTCAATATGGATCTTTTTGTTTGCCCAATATACCTTCTATCACAGTCTTGACAACTTATTTCGTAAATCCCCGACTTTTCATGCTGCTCTACTTTATCCTTTGGATTACCCAGAACTTCACTTAATTTATTATATGGTTTGCACACAACCTTAATGTTCACTTTTTTCAAAATTTTGTCTAGTCCTCTTGTCAACTGGGCATCAAATGGTATTACCATGAATTTCTTTGTATCCTGATCCTTTTGAAAAGTCGAAGATTCTTTCAATCCCAATGCTTGAATTTCAACGATATCAGTTGTTTTGGCATCACATTCTTGAGAATATGAATGTTGAGCAGCCTGGATATATTTATTTGTAGTATCTATAATAATTTGTAGTACATTTTCTGGAAAGAAATACCGCCAAATTGACAAAGTTTTTAGTGTTTGGTAAATTGGTAACTACATTTTTTGATCGGGTTCTCGCATTTTTTGGAGGACAGTGTTTTCTCCATTTAATATTTTCATTTTTATCTATGAAAATGGACCAACCCGATTGAAACACCCGATTCATTGCCTGATATATACTGTTCACTATCTATATTTTTCTTCATCTCATGCATTAACGGGTAATTCTTCTTCATCAGAGGATTGGAAACATTGTTCCGCAAATTTATGTAGCTGCTCTTGTTCTCTTTCATAGAACACTATTCTAAAAACGTATATGTGTAACAGTGACAACAAAAAATACTGAAAAGAACATACCTTATATAAGTACACTGCAAAATAAATTAATATGTTTTGTTACGTCAGTGGTCGCTGCAAATTTTCAGTCCACATTCTCGAATTATTCATTAAAACCCAAAACTAGTCATTGGCTCACTTAATCGCCTGCTAATACACGCTCTTCCTGGAAAGCATTGAGAAGCGCAAGGGAAGTTCAATGGAAATTATTGTCGAGCGACAGTCCGATACAATGAGGTTGAGCGACAGTCCGCGCGCCACTACTGAAAGGTTAATAACATAGTTAATTAGTGTATATTAATAATTAAGTACGATCAAGTAGACAGACCTCTGCTTCTATCTTTATTATTTTTATTTTTTTTTTTAGTTTTATTTAAACCCAGTCTATTAAATTATCCATTTATTGGTGGCAGGAAAGCTGCTGAAAAAAATACGAAATAACCTTAATTACTTATGTATAGATACAAATTAATTATATCGCTATGAAACTCACTAACCTGTCGTTAAAATTTGTTTAATTATCTATTTATAATGCGCATAAAAATATTTATATGAAATTGTTAATATAACGTATCACCGATCAGTTAAAAAAACAATAATTTGGATGTAATAAAGATTTAAGTCCCTCCATGTGCCTCTGGGTCAGATGACGTGTTCTTTATAAAGTGTACCTCTAAAATGTTATTGTTATATATTTATTATATTAGAAAGATGCATATACCATGAATATTACTAATGTTTTTTTTCGTGGTAGTGTATATCTACTTAATTGTCAATCTAGTCAGGTATTTCAGTTTGTCTAGACATTTATTAATTTGGACAAAAGTGTGATCAAACCGTTGATGTAGTGTCCAATTATGTTATCTTCAATTCAATTAACATATAACATTACATTTATGTTTTTTCGTAAAGGTGAAAAATACTTGAATTATTCATCGATTTGTGACAAGAGAACTGTTAAAAATACGAAATTACTTATTAAATATTAATTAATTATATCGCCACGAAACACGCTACACCAATCGATATCATTTCTTTTTTCTTCACGTTTACGACACGAATAAAAATATTTATATAAAATTGTTACTAAAATAGAATAGTTACTTGAACTTATAAAAAAACCCTAGTATGGGTGTATAAGATCGTTAGCTACAAAGCACAGAAGTAAGTAAATAAAACTCAACGAACATATAATGGGGGCTTAGTTTTTTATGGCAATTTTATAAACCAGTGCAGCCTCGTTATGCCATAATAATTGCTTGAGTGTGCTGTGGTCTGTAATGAGAAAGGTGGCAAATATGTATATATCAATATAGATATGGATAGGATAGAACTGAGCTAGCCCGTACTTCATGGAAATTAATTTGAAATAAATATAGAAAGATTAATATCTAAAATTTCCACTATGTTTAAAATTATTTATATAACAATTGTTTCGACACACAGTGCCTTTTTCAAATACGAACTATATTAAATTAACTTAACTTAATTTAATACAGTAACTTAAGTTAGTCTAATACAGGTCGTATTTGAAAAAGGCACTATGGGTTAAAACAATTGTTATACATAGAATTTTCAATACAGCGGAAATTTTAGATATAAATCTTTGTTTATGTATTTAAGATTTTAAGTAAATATCTGAAAAAACATATTTGGCAAATATTACATGGTATTAGTTAACGAATAGATTACATATAAACTAATGAAAATTGTTGAAACATTTTTTTTAAATTAAGAATCAAACCCTATATCACCGAACAACAATGTTATTTCAAAATACCTATAAAAACTATCTGAGTGTATGTCACTGCATGCATTTGTGTTTCATTTAAATCCAAAAATATATTCTGTGCTCGACTGTCATGATATACTTGGTATTTATAGAGAAGTTTTCCAAAACTCCGAAGTATTTATCAATAACGATATTTAGAAAGACCGCTTCCGGCTCGATAAAAATTTGTCCAAGATTCTCTTATTCTATATGGGTATGAAAGACTTATGGGTATGGGTAGTATGGTTCAAGAAACTCAAGAATGTGGGCGCCACCGAGAAATCGGTCCAGAATTCGAAGACTATGTTTTAAATCTTGTTGAAGAGGATTCTACTAGAAGTACTCGACGTGTTGTGTGCGACAAGTTGGATTTTTCCATTGGATTGCACATAGAGCACTAAAAGAGTAACTACTCTATCCTTATCATGTACAAAGGGACAAGTATTCACACACACTGATTTTTCACCCAGGTAAAAATATTGTGAATGTTTTATTTGCCGAAACTAAACTAATTGTTTACTTAATATTTTATCAACTGACGAAGCAATGGGATCTGGATTAAATATAGACACATTATAACAATACACAATTTTTCAGAGCAAAACACCATATTTTATTTCCATTCAGTTTATTTCCTTTAAATCATTTTCCTGCTTCACCTCCTGTATAGGGTTTCAATAGCACGAAAAGTAAAAAGGAGGAAGGGGAAACCAAAAAATCAAAGCAATCTTTCAGCATCACTATTTTCTTCTACGCCCTCCCACTTTGAAAAAAGGATACAACCACACACGAATGGGATAATGAAAATTAACAGTTCATTTAAAAACACAAATAATTATATGTTTTATAATGTGACGTAAATCTTTTAAAACGTGTTATTTCAGTTTTGACATTAAACAAAATGTGTAAAAATTTTCTTTTTTTTATAAGAAAACAAACCAAATTTTTGCCGAAACGTGTGGAATAAGTAGCTTTAATAATATTGTTTTATTTTCAAATAATACATTAAGAGGCCAATGTTACGAAATTACCATTGTTACGAAAATTGAAATGAACTAATTAATATTATCTTTTATTTATATTCATATTATCATTTTTTATATATTTTATTCTTTAAAAATTGCTTGACGGTTTCCATCTTATAGATTTTTTATATTGGAAAATATTTATTTTCGTTGGCACTGAGTAGCTGAGTGACTCCGTGTATTGAAATATACGATTACAGGATTTTCTTAAATAACCATATCGTTGATAGATTTTAGTTTGCTCTATTTTATCTTTTGTTCAATGTGATTCAACTTGACTTTAATACAAAGTAATTGGTCTACTAAAGAAATGCAATTTATGTTGCTATTTGGACTTTAATCGTTAATCGTTTAATCTTTAATCGTTATTTTTTATTCTTGTTTTAAATATTGTTCTGAAATAATAGTCATATTATTAAAAATTCTTAATATCTATAATTTGTCTGTTAATAAAATACTAAGTTAAAAATATATAAAACAGCTCTTTCTTTATTTCAGAGTGGAACGGGGGCCACAGTGGCTTTCATGGCATGGAAGTGGAGGTGCGAGAAGAGGCGCCCGCGCCCCAGACGCCATACGGGGGCGCAAGAGGCGCCATCGTCCCTCCACTGTTGGCCACGCAGGATCAACCCGCGCTCATAGGTAATTATAATTTATATTAAATTCAATAAAATATTGAATGCAAAACGAGGAAACATTAAATCGGTTTGACTTTTAGTGATTTTACAAACAAGAGCTATAAGCTAAATAGTTTTAAGATATATTAAAGAAATGTTAATGAACATAACTGAACATTTTTTAAATATGTCTTTAATAAAGTCGCTTGATTCGAGTTCACTTGACGAAAAGCATTAGCAGAAATATTATTCTATTAATTAACCGAACATTAGCAGAAATATTATTTTCAACGAAATGGAAATATCATTTCCATTTCGTTGACTATGCGTTGTTATATTCGATTAATTGCATAAATGTAACGTTCTGACGTTCTGACGTTCTGATCCATAAAGTGTGAGTAATCCAAATCGATCACTTTCTTTTGAAACTGCCCTGTTTCAGCCTTTTTTGTTCTATTCTGTGGGTGCTAAATAATGGACCAAATAAATACAGTGGAAGGATCAAGAACTCAAATATCCAATTAGTAAAATCTGCAGTAGAAAACAATTTAACTATACTACTATAAATACATATGTAAATAAATGAAAGGTTGCTGTAGTATAATTCTTGTGGCTGTAGTATAATTTTCTGGCGTTTTATTGCACAGAAAAATATATTTTAGAAGTATATGAAACATAACAATACGTAGTGTGACTATTAAATAACGATACTGACGCTGTAAGATATTTTATTTTGATTTCATACATATTTACTTATTATCACCTTCAATATACACCCCTCCTCTATCCCTAACAACGCCCCATGCGAATCTTGCATTATTCGAAACAGTGCTGGAAGCCTTCTTCTGTCAGCTGCTTCAGAATGCGTGCCGCTTTCTCTTCCACACGTTCAATGGACTCAAATCTTGTTCCTTTTAATGCAGATTTCACCTTAGGAAACAGATAGAAGTCGCACAGCGCAAGATCCGCCGAATAAGGCTGATGGTCTAACACTGGGATGCTGTCCTTGGCTAGAAACTTCTTGTAAGACTATGCGGAATGATCCTGCCTACTGTCTTGGTGGAAAACCCATGACTTGTTGTCCACAATTCGGGTCGCTTTTTCCTTATTCTTTCAAGGAGTTCAGCAAGAACGTGAAAGTAGTAATGCTGATTAATAGTTTGACCTTCAGAAACTCAGTGAAGGTACACAATCCCATGAATATCGAAAAAAAATTGTCATTATTGCTTTGAATTTTGATTTGCTCATTCGAACTTTTTTGGCTCTCGGTGAATTTGGACTCTTTCAGTGCAGGGATTGGCTCTTCGTTTCAGGATCATATGTAAAAAAAAACACGATTTGTCACATGTTATTATCGTTTCCAATGAGTTTTTAGTCATTTTCAGTAGCATTCAAAGTATCAGTACAAACATTTTTGCGAGCTTCTTGTTCAAACGTGAGAATTTTAAGCACCATTTTGGCACACAATCTTGCATGTTAAAATTGTTATGTAAAATGTGTCGTACGGATTCTTTGTCAATTCCTACAGTTTCAGCAATCGCACTAATACTTAACCGACGGTCAGATCGAACGAGATTACCGATTTTTTCTATATTGTCAACCGTTTTTGACATGGAAGGCCGACCCGGGCGTAGAGCATTTTCAACGTCTTCTCGGCCATCTTGAAAAGGTTTAAATTACTCCAAAACACGCAGGCGATAAATATTCATTGCCATATAAATTTCAATAAATTATAAGTTTCAGTAACAGTTTTTCCAAGTTTCAAGTGAAATTTCACAATTCTTTGCTCTATTGTTACAGTTAACATTTTTCCGGCGAAACAAGAAAATAATCCTAATGCGAACGATTATACGGATTTGTTTACAGAAGCGAGACGTACTGGCTGACGATGAAGAGTTTCTTCATCTCAATTGTTTCTTTATATTCTTCATCTTCATGTACGTACTTCAAAAATGTAAAATATGAACTAGCCTTACTAATTTTTATTACCTTTGCCTTCAGTCATCTAATTTTTCGCCGTTTAAATCGGTCTTTCTATTCACAATGCTTTTTTGCAGGGCCTCTGATTCATAGTGTATACTCTGATCTGACATTTTAGGGTTCTCTCTATTTCATCGAAATCTGTGTCATTGGGAAAGTAACTATGGCCAGGCATGAGAAACTTCCTCAAACGGCTTTAAGCATTAATTTAATCTTGATGTTTCTATTCTGCCCACCATATGAGCCAGACTATACGATTTATTTTTTGTACCAGGAGGCAAATGTTCTTAAGTCAAAAAATTTCTTAAGTCAAAAAACAACTTCTTGTGTCCCTCTTCCGGCAATTCCCTCTTTCCACGAGAAAAAATATGATGTATTAGTAGACCCCGTATGTACCCCCTCATTGTATAATGACCATTACCTTTTATAATACACAATGTTTTTTGGTATTTTGGGTACGCCTATTAATTTCTATATATCATATCCGCTTCAAAGGTTGGATCCTTGGTTACTCTTTTCACATCCCCTTTCATCATTTTTCGAGCTACTTTCACAATCAGTAGATGTTTATTATACAAGTGAGTGTGTTGTGCTTTTGTTGTGCAGTCGTCCACTGCTTTTTATATGATATTTTACTGCATTTATAATTTCTTCAAACAAAGGTTTACTGACCGTAGCACCTAATTTTACTACTGTCTTTTAAAGCCATAGGCAATATTTTTTTACACCTATGACTCATCGTTTCTTCGGTCCGGTAATCAGCAGGATATATGACGTCATCACTGGTGTTCTATGGATTCTTCTAATTTTACCGTTACATTTAGTCACTAGTTTCACTTTTTTTTTTTAAGGATTTCTCATTTGTAAACTATGCAAGCTTTTAACTGATGCAGAATTTTTGTGGAAGGCTGAGAATGCCTATATTAATGAATATGACCCTGGTGAAAGTTAATTCAGTAGTCATGAGAGTGATTCTGAATAGAAAAGACGCATACTGAGGAAGAGGACGATCAAAATAGTACTGAAGAGGACCAGAAGGAAAGTGAAATCGATACAGGTGAAGGAAATATAGATAAAAATAAGCCATACTTTTTTAAGAAGAATAAATCCCAGTGGTCCAAAATAGCCTCCGCTAGTAGCAAAACTCAAGCTGAAAACACAATTAGGTCTAAAATTCCAGATGTAATTGGTAAGCCATATAGAGACAAACTATACAAACCTGTAGATGCATGGAATTTATTGTTTGATGATCATATGTTGAACATCATTGTTCATCATACAAACGAACGAATAACTGAATAACTGGCAGCTTCTTATGGCGATCAAGCTCTATCATGTTAATTTATGCATCACGTTGAAAAAACTGAGCTGAAAGTTTTTATAGGTCTTCTTTTTTTCTCTATCGCATTAAATCCAATGACGAAGATGTAAGTTTGCTGTGGGCTATGAATTTAACGGTGCGTAATATATTTCGTGTTACTAGGACTTTAAAACGGTTTTTTTTGTGTTCAGCATTGAGATTTGATGACAGTAGCACAAGAAAAGAAAGAATAAGAAATGGTGATACGCTTGGTCCTATATCAGAATTTTTCAACCTCATGATTATTAATTTCTAGTCAAATTATGCTTGTGGTGAGCCGTTGACCGTTCATGAGATACTTGTTGGATTTAGGGGGAAAATATAAATACAAGATGTATATGTCTAATAAATCCAACAAATATGGATTACAAATAATGTGCCTCTTTGATGCCAAGCCACATTGTTTACAAAATGCATTTATATATTTCAGTAAAAAACCTTCTTCTAATACAAGAAAATTAGCAGTTCCAACTTTGAATGTCTTACAAGTTGTTCAAGCAATTATAATCAGTAACCGTAACATTTCCGGCGATAACTGGTTTTCGTCAGTAGAACTAGCAACAGAACTAAAAAAAATTGGTTTAACATATACAGGGATGCAGTGTCATAAAAATAAAAAAGAATTACGAAGTGAATTTTTTCCTAATAAAGATCGCCCAGTTTCATCAACAATATTTGGCTTTACAAAACATTTCACCATTTTGTCTTACGTGCCTAAGAAACTCAAAGCTGTTATAATGTTATTTTCATTACATCATACAATTTCAATTTTCATACAATTCAATCTTCAATTCAAAATGAAAAATGTCTTCCTGAAGTTATCGATTTTTACAATTCAATAAAAGGTGGGGTAGATAGTTTAGACCAAAAATGTGCCTGTTATAATGTGGGTCGTAGAAGTAGACATTGGCTCTTGACTCTATTTTACGCGATGGTCAATATAATGGGCGTTAGTGCAAGTGTTTTCTATAAGAGCGCTAATAATGCATTTACAGAACGTCGAGCATTTGTTATCTCCGTTGGAGGACATCTCATAATAGACCATTTAAAAATCAGTGTCACAATACATACAATTCCAACAGTTCTTCGGACATTGATCGAAGGTCATATTGGCATAACTACGGAAGCTTCAGGGGAAATTAGCCCCATGAACAAAAAAGAAGGCATTATTACATGTGTCATAATGATAACAAATACCCATAGAAATGTTCAGTGTTCCAGAAAGGTATTTGTAAATCCCATAGTATCAATACTGTCAAATGCTTGAATTGCAGAGACTAAAAGTTCAATAAACACAGAATTATTATGTTTCCTTAGAGTTATTTCATGTTTTTATTTTTTTTTTTACGTAAATGTCACTTGTTAAAATATCAACCATTTTCAATATTTCAACACTGAAGAGTAAAATATTTTAATTTTTATATTTTTATAGTTTTTAATATATATATATATATATATATATATATATATATATATATATATATATATATATAATACCTAACAATTCGACAAAAATATAAAACACAAACTCTTTTGAATATATTTTTTTTATTATTATATAATATTCGTGGGTCACCTATAACCCATTATACTTTAAGAAGCTAAAGAAGTCATCATACCAGTTGAGGGATAACTTTTCAAATTTTTCAAATAATTTTGCTGTTCAATATTGGCGATCTTGGTATCTATCTGAGAAAAATTATATATTATAAGACAATAAATCAGTATTATACGGTAGGTTGTTTCAACCCGATGTTTTCTTTCCTTCAAAAACTTAGTTCATAATGTATGTGATTTGGCATTCTTATAACTGAAGTATTATGCAAAAATGTCGATTGTTTACGATATTTACTGATAGATTTCGAACAATAAAAGGTACTAATCAGCATCAACAGTACTTCAATAAATCTACTTTAATTATTCGAACGACGAAAACAAAGAATAATGTATCATTTTGACAAAACACTTGTTAAAGATATATTTTTTGTTGGTATTGACTGACTCTGTGATACTAAAACAGTAGATTTTTGTTTCATTTAGAGCTCATCGAAATGTATTTATCACCTGTGTTGATATCGTACACATATCGGTTAACTTCAAATTCAATTTCAAATCGGTTAAAAAAAAAATCTAGAATCATCAGAATGGCCCTATTGCAGAAAACTTTGCAGGTTCAATATTCATATTGTTATTTCGTTTTTAGAATTTAAAGTAACAAATCAGGTTTTCAATTAGCCAAAAATCGTCAGTAAATATTTGAAACTCAATAAATAAGGATTAAGGTAACAGCTTGAAGTCACCATATATTTTGGAAGGGTGTAAGCCAAATCCGTTCATAAAATAAAGGTACACAATCCAGATTATGTTATTTTTAAGTCAAAATAATAATCTTATATTTAAGGGATCTTCTCAAAATTACACAATTTAATATATTTGTACTTTGGACAACATATACAGATTTACTATTATTCCTACATACAGGGTGCACTCTATGAAAATATCCTAAATAAAATTTTCACCAACATTATTTGAATACATTTTAGTATAATATTCATAGATTTTCGGTACGAGGATACTGAATTTATGTATCCGAAATAATAAATAAAAACAAATATTTAATATTGAAAATAGTTTTATTGTTTTTCAAAACTTTCTCCGCAATGATCGATACACTTTTGCATACGTTTGAACCAATTTTCATAGCAAATTTTCCATTCACATTGAGGTATCTCTAAAACATGTATTTTGAACATATCAACCGCTTCTTCTGTTCGAAAATGTTGAGCACGTAGTTTATTCTTTACGGATGGGAACAAAAAGAAATCATTGGGTGGCAAACAAGAACTGTATGGCGGATGATCCATCAATTCAATGTTTTGATTGGTCAAATATTGAGTTGTTCGGTCCGATGTGTGAGAGCTCGCGTTGTCATGGTGAAGAATAATCCTGCGTCGCTGGTTGTTTTTTCTTATTTTTTCAAAGACTTCTGCTAAACAAATAGTTGTGCACCATTCAGAATTGACCATTCTACGATTCTCTAGGGGCACTGTAGCGACATGTCCATTTATCCCAAAAAAAAGGGACAATTTGCTTAGAAGTGCTTCTTGCGCGAACATCTTTTGTTGGGTTTGACTCGTTTTGAAAGGTCCATACAATCGACTGTTGTGTATATGTTGTACACGGCTTTTGATGCACCACGATTGTATTTTATGGGCAGTCTTTGCACCAATCGATACGACCTTTCTTGAGTGATTGTCAAATAATGCGGAATCCAGCGCGCACAAATCTTTTTCCCGGCTAAATGTCCATATAAAATATTGTGTTTGCTTGTCATACTAATACCTAGGGATGCCTCAAATTCAATATTAAATTCTTTAAATTCGTCTGTGAGCGAACGACGGCCACGATTGAATTCACTAAATCAGAGAAAATTTTCACGAGTTAATTCTATATTTTCATGTTTGATATATCAAATTGCCCAATTCTTCTATTGAAACCTTCCGTGTGAAACACTAAACTCGAAAAGATTTAGCACTAAACACCAAATCACTTTCTGAAAACTTCTCGACGCACGTTTTGTTAACCATGTTTGCATCATCGGGAGATATTTTAATCTCATTAAATCATCTCCTGATGATGCAAACATTTAATTTTATTAAATCATCTCCTGATGATGCAAACATGGTTAACAAAATGTGCGTCGAGAAGTTTTCAAAAAGTGATTTGGTGTTTAGTGGTAAATCTCTTCGATGTCAGATGGCGCCTAGCAACACCAATGTTGCAAATTCCTGATACATAAATAACAACCTTCATATAATGGAGATCTCCATTCTTACGCTTTTCAGCAGCATACAATACTTTAGGATATATGTGTTCATATATACTTTACATATATTACTGATAAATTTACCAATTTTCATTTCAATTTCCACTGAATTTACCACTACCACAAATCTCCATAGGAGCGATATTTTGTAACCCCAGTCCATTCAACAACCGTTTTCTTTTTAATTGTTATACGAAGTATGTAAATAAAGTAATAAAACTCATAGTATAGCGTTTGATCTGGTAACATTGTTAACTTCTTCTTTGGAGGGGAGACACGACAAAATCTGATACGTCTTCGGTATGTGTTTGAACTTCTTAGAATTCAAAGTACTCACTTGGTGGTTCATAGTACTTATTTTCTTGAACGGGAAACAATTTCGAGCAACGGTGTGCGATCAACTGTTGTTTCAGATTTGGGCACTATGTGACGGATATGTTTCCAGGCCTATAGAAACAGTGTTTTGTCAAGGGCCTGGGTTTTCAGGTGGTTTAAGACGTTCTTAGAAGAGCGAGACTCCATTGATGATGAACTTTGCAGTGGAAGGTCTTCAACTGCAAGAAGTGATGAATATTTCCACATAACTCGGAATCTTGTGCATTTTGTTCATTAGTTGAGGGTAAGAATGATTATGGAAGATTTGTGGTTGACACACACAACCCTTTATCAAATTTTGACAAATTAACTGGGTATAGAGAAAATATGCGCTCTAATGGTGTCAAGTGAATCAAAGGGTAACAGGAGGGAAATATATCTTAATTTTTTGCGGTGGATTGAATGAAAAGTATCCTCATTTTCCGAAACGAATCATTAATGATGACGATTCTTGGGTTTTTGTATACGGCCCGAAATTGTATTTTATGTCTTTACATTTTAGAAACTGAATAGTTACAATTTATGAAAATGATCTCGAAAATATAAATATTTTTTATGCTTACCATGAATCTACTTTTTTATGAAAAATCGACTTTTTATTCAGAATTGTAAGCAAATCACATTACAAGCAACATATCCTATTATACGGTGAAGAATATTCAAGGAAGATCTTTAAAAAGTCACTATATTACCTTTGTAGGATTTTTACCAAATAATAACCATTTCTAAAATATATTATACATATATCTATTATGTTTTTTTTTCTGGGAGTACATCCGGTTGTCGAATTGGTCTCTGTTGGCAGCTTGCAGACGTTTCACCAAAATCCCATTTGGCATCTTCGGTGCTTAATATAGTGAGGTTCATAACTTTCTGCGCAACCTCGCGACAACACCGGAGATGACAAATGAGATTTTGACGAAACGTCTGCAAGCCTCCGAGGGGACAATTTGAAAACCCGATGTACTCCCGGAAAAAACCTCATACATTTTTGTCCATCCGTGAAACAGGAGATATATATATATATATATATATATATATATATATATATATATATATATATATATATATATATATATACTATATATATATATATATATATATATATATATATATATATATATATATATATATATATATATATATACATATATATATATATATATATATATATATATATATATATATACAACAACAAATAGACTCTATAGAGGAGAATTTCCACACGACAACACGATAGATTTTATAGAACTTTCGCAAGACAAATTCGTGGAAGCACGTGGAAGCACACCACAAAAGCTTTGCTTCAGAAAGCGGAATTAGAGATTAGCACTAATCAATCGGGAGAATTGTCAGGAGCTGGCACACTATTTCTCTGAACTCCTCAATTGCCCCGAACGCGACATTAGGTTCCCCAAGGAAAACTGTATCTTTATCCATTCAGAATCACCACCACCAACACAGGAAGGAATCCACAGGCATATACGCAAACTAAAGAATAACAGTACATTCGGTGAAGATGTATCACTGCGGAACTATTGAAAAACCTCAGACCAAATTTACTACAGGAACTTCTGCAAATTATCACGAACATCTGGCAAACAGTAAAATTACCAGATGAATGGAAATATGCTCTTATCCACCCGCTACACAAGAAGGGAGACAGAACAGATGTGAACAACTACAAAGGAATCTCCCTACTACAAGTCACTTACAAAATCCTCTCAGCATGCTTTCTCCAGAGAACACAAGAACAATTAGAACACAAAATTGGCGAGTACCAGGCAGGCTTTCGCCTAGGTCTCCCTTGCACTGAACAAATATTTAACTTAAAAACAATACTGGAATATAAAACTATCAGGAGCCCACCATTCATCGGCACGTTTGTGGATTTCAAGAAAGCATACGACTGCACCGACCGAAAATCTCTGTTCAATATTCTAGAAGAACAAGGACTCGACCCCAAAACACTACGATTGATCAAGCAGATACTGACCGACGCAACCTCAAAAGTAAAATTTAACCGGAGTACGCTAAGGATATGGGTCCATCCCCACTCCTCTTCAATCTTGTCCTGGACAAAGTCATAAGGGAATGGGAAAAAGAATTGAAAAATCAAGGACACTGGAAATTTATACGATTCGGACGACCCCAAAAACAGCCTAGAAATATCATGTTTAGCCTTCGCAGACGACCTAACCATACTCGCAGACAATGAAATAAGGGCATCCGAAACAGATAGAAGTTATCAAGGAATGTGCAGAGAAAGTCGCCGACCTACAAATCTTTAAAAAAACCGAATTCTTCTGCTCAAAATTAGATATCCAAAGTTTGAACACCAAATACGCAAAATAAATGGGGTCACTCACTTCAAATACCTGTGCGGGATCCTCGAACCTACAGAAGGAGAGAGCATAGCACAGACATCTCGATTAATAGAAGATGAAGAGGGCATACGGCAAGACACACAATATCAACAATAAAAAATGCATATGCACACACGCAAAAATAAGACAGTACAACACAGTAACCAAACCAGAGGTACTATATGGAAGCGAGACACTCACACTCCACACAAAAAGCGGCATAGAGAAGATATGAAGCCCCACCCATCCCTCACATTGGAGGACACATGTTTCGTCTGTTGGTGGTTAGACTCATCAGGGTACCGACATATGCTCTCTCTTCAAGAATAGGCAGTCCCTCTCCACAATCAAACAACTCATACTTTCGCCGACTTCTCGTCTGATGGCTTATAATTGCAGTTTTTTTATTTCTTTGGATTTTGATATATATATAT